>CM019067.1:336298305-336595805 GCA_009667805.1 Leptobrachium leishanense
AGCGCACCCCATAGAAAACATAACCGCAAACGCTCATGCGCTAAAATGTGAAAAACACTTTACACGCTGTAGATGATTAAAAATTCAATTTTTATTGCATTTTTTGTCATAATATACAGGCAGGACATGACGTATACATATAAAAATTATATATTAGGAATCTGCGGAGTCTGCCGGAAATAACGATATCTAATATGTCTTGGTCATTTAATAAAATGTGACTTCAAATCGCGTTTAAACATGATGAGCGAAAGTGGTAAAAATGAGCTGAGCACACAGCAGTGAAATGCAGGGTTAAGGGGTTAAACAGCATATCAGAGGAACATTTAGTAGAAAATCAACACAAGACAAATGAACACTTCTCAGAAGCACAGGTGTTGTTTGATACATGTTCAGGAGACACCACACCCTCAGTCTACAGACAATGTATCAAATTCATTAGACCAGACTAATTAAAAGCACATGTTATTTCCAAACACTAATTAACACCTGTTGTTTACGGCGTTTGAGAGCACAGGTCATTTAGAGGTGAGAATCTTTGCACGTAGACATTATTTTTTAGTTCAACATCTAATAAACCATTGCTTATAATATTCTGCAGTAAAGAGTCTCTTTATTTCTCAATTTTTTTTTATTTTTTTTTTAATCGAACTCCGAATTGATCGAACCGAACAGCTCATCCCTAATCAGTATGTGCAAAGGCAAAAAAAGTTTTGAAAATGTTTTAGTCCTCATAAAAACTAATAAAAACAATAATTAACAATAAAACAAAATAGAATAAAGTAAAATAGCAGATAGGTGCCAAAACGTGTTTCGCGGGTCAGAGCCGCTTCCTCAGTTGGTGGTGTACGATACACCTCGATACAGAATGCACCTGTAAACATGTAACATAGTGACTATCCGGGTTATTCAGAGAGAGGTGAAAACCAGGAGAATGACTGGAGAAGTGAAAATTCTAGGTCAAAATAGCCAAACCAGGAAAATTCGCCCATTTATCTCACTCTCCAAATCGGCTATTTGGTCTAGATTGTTCTCTTTTCCTGCCAGTTCTCCTGATTTTTCACCTTTCTCTGAATAACCCTGTATATTTCCTACATATTTATTTTCTGGGTTAATCTGTATGTTTGTGTTTTTAATATCTTGCATTTTGTTACTTTGTGTTTCTGTAACAATTCAATGTTCTTGAATCCAGGACAAACTGAAACCAGAGAAATCTCAATGTATCCTTCCTGGTAAACCAGAGAAATCTCAATGTATCCTTCCTGGTAAACCAGAGAAATCTCAATGTATCCTTTCTGGAAAACCAGAGAAATCTCAATGTATCCTTCCTGCGAAAATACTTTCAGGGTTATTCAAAGAGATCCGAATTGTGGCCGAAAGGTAACCGAACAGTGAAATTCAGGGTACGGTTACCTTTCCTGGTCATTCGGCTATTCAGCGAGCAGGCAGTTTGCCAAATCCTGGCGAATTGCCTGCACATACGGTGCCTGTTCGGTGCCTGTTCGAGGGCAGTGAAATCCCCATAGAGAAGCAATGCTTCGTCTATTCAGAGAACACAAACCAGCAGTGAAAAGTTGCCGAAATGTCCTGCCATTCGGTGATTTCATTCGACAGGTTTATTCAGGAGAATCCCATAGGCTTCAATGTTAAAAATATTCCCGTTTTTTTCCAATATCTAATAAACCGTTTATTATTTAATCTGCAGCAAAAAGTTTCTTTACTTATTGATTTTTTAGGATCTTTTAGGCATTTTTTGGGATTTTTTTGCAAACTTTTGTTCCATTTTTTTTAAAATCGTTTTTTCTTTTACCTGTAACAGCCCTTTTTATTATCATTCATTGGATTTTATATGTAAATTTCAGAACTGTTCGTTCTGTAGTTTCGTTGCAAACAGCGTTTCACTTTTCAAACATTCATGAAAATTTTTTTCACTCCATTCGTCTGCGGTGTCAGGTTTTTCCGGCAGCTGCTCTGCGCTGTGATCGGATCCTGCTCGTGTTTCTCCGGCTGTTTGGCGGGTTAATCCAGAAGTTTTTGCGGGTTTCGGTGTGCTTTCGCCCTGGTTTTGCTGTGAGTGTTCGGCGGGTTTGCGGTAGCTTTTCCCTGCATTACAGCGACCCTGTGGTACTTGCTGAATACACCGCAGGGTCACCGAAATGGGATCGCCAAATCGCACTAAATTGAAGAGAACGAAAAGTCACCGAACATGCAGTGGCTTTTCGATTCTCTTTGAATAACCCTGTTTGTAAATAAATAAATATTAAAAATATTCTGGATAAATGAAAACAAATAAATATGCAATTAGCAAAACCATTCACCAACCAGTGTTCTGGACACAGTGAGGGAAAAAATGGTTGTGGTGGCGATACGGCTTCCTGATTATTGTCCTCTACCTTTGGGGCAATAATGGAACAAATGTTTTTATTGCAGGTAAACAAACACTGTAATTTGCCGATACTTTGTTCCATTGTATTCCCTGTATTTTACTGAATAAATCCTCCTCTCTCTAAGAATTAACGGGGCGCAATGAATAACCAGCCGAGCGGAAATTCAAGGGGTTTTTAATCAGGAGAAAACTCGTCATTAGAAACATAAAAAGTATGAGGAGCTGTAGTGAGAAATCGAGGATATTATACTGAATATTGATACTTAGACGTGACCTTACTGACCTACTAATATGTCGAAGAAACAATCAGGGTTATTCAGAGAGAGGTGAAAAGCAGGAGAATGACTGGAGAATGGAAAATTCTAGGTCAAAATAGCCAAACCAGAAAAATTCTCCCATTCATCTCACTTTCCAAATCGGCTATTTTGACCTAGAATTTTCCATTCTCCAGTCATTCTCCTGCTTTTCACCTCTCTCTGAATAACCCTGCCAGTGTTTGGACATGGCTTTTTTTGTGTCTCATTTCTGGTCAGTTCTTAGGAAGTTCCATTTATGTTACAGTGACATCACGTGGCCAAACTGTGAATTGCACAAACATTGTATCGAGGTTTTGTTTTGGATTGTGTCACAGAAACAACTTGAATGTTAAAGGGCCGGTACCACCAAAAAATGCCTTATTGTGTTTATGTGATGTTGCTGATATTTACGTGTTCTTCGTTTTTCTCTTGTATGTTTAGTTAAGAAAATATTTTCCTCTATCGGGTTTATTCATAGAGAGCTGAGCTGGCCCAGAAACGGCACCGAACAGTGAATTCCCCCGTACAGTGACATTTCGGGGCCATTCGGCTATTCAGAGAGCAGGCAGTTTGCCAAACATTGTTGAATTGCCAGCGAGTGCAGTGCCTGTTCGGCAGCAGTGAAATCCCCCATAGAGAAGCAATGGTTAATCTATTCACATTGAACAGCAGAGAAATGTCAGTCAAATGCCCTGATATTCAGTGGTTTCATCCGGCAGGTTTAATCAGGCGAATCCCATAGGCTTTAATGTTAATAATATTCCCTTTTTAATCCAATGTCTAATAAACCGTTTATTATTTTAATCTGAAGCAAAAAGTCTCTATTTATTTTTTAGGATACTTTAGGTATTTTTGGGATTTTTTTGGCAATTTTTATCCCGTTATTTTTATTTTTAAAGCGTTTTTTTCTTTTTTCTGTAACAGCCCTTTTTATTATCATTCATAGGATTTTATATGTAAATTCCAGACATTTTCATTCAGTAGTTTTTTGCAACCAATGTTTTGACACGTTTAATCACATTTTTTTTACCCATCAGGCAGCTTGTCGGCTTTCTCCTGCAGCTGGTTGATGCTGTGCTCGGCGGCTGCACTGCGTGTTTGCGGCGGATGTTAAGCGGGTTGGCGGTCGCATTTGGCAGCTGATTCACTGCACTTCGGGACCCTGCAAAGAATGCGGCCGCAGGGTTTGGAACTTTGATTAATTGCAGGGAACGATAGAGAAGCGAAATGTCGGCGTCAATTCGGTGCTCTCTGAATAACCCCCTATATGTGTCACTGGGTGCTTCCAATGTGTGAAACATATTATAAAACACTTTATAAAACACATGCTGCTGCTGTTTCTTCCTCTTTGTTTGAAGTAACTGCATGTAAAATGAAAAATAAAGTTAGATTTTTATCTCTTGTTTCCATTTTTTGGATTTTTCCCATGATGCAACATTTACCAAAATATGTGCAAATGTTTCACTTTGTGGCTGTGGTTTAACGGTTTAATGAGGAGGGAATGTTTAGATAAGGCTACAGGAGGTTTATTGTGGTTTCCAGACTACCTGAGATAAGAGTTGGCAGCTGAATGAGATAAAACAGGGAGCTTAAAATACTTCTAATCTACCCCTGGTGATGTCCTTTGAATACATCTCACACAATACAATGATGTGAGTCGGTGACTGACCCATTCACTCCATTCTATGACCAAAGCCACACAGTGAGGAGCAAGTGATGGAAAGATACAAAATATCACACAATGGATGCGCCCATTGACACATATAGAGGAAAATATCACACAATGGATGTGCCCAGTGACACATATAGAGGAAAATATCGCACAATGGATGCGCCCAGTGACACATATAGAGGAAAATATCACACAATGGATGCACCCAGTGACACATATAGAGGAAAATATCACACAATGGATGCACCTAGTGACACATATAGAGGAAAATATCACACAATGGATGCACCCAGTGACACATATAGAGGAAAATATCACACAATGGATGCACCCAGTGACACATATAGAGGAGAATATCACACAATGGATGCACCCAGTGACACATATAGAGGAACATATCACACAATGGATGCACCCAGTGACACATATAGAGGAAAATATCACACAATGGATGCACCCAGTGACACATATAGAGGAGAATATCACACAATGGATGCGCCCAGTGACACATATAGAGGAAAATATTTTCTAAATTAAACACACAAGAACAGTAAAGAAATATACAGAGTGATATAATGGTGCAGAGCAGATGGTATTTTAGGACCTGTATTTATGCAGCAGCAGAATTCCAAATACACTGACTCCCAAAGTGTATAGAGGTTACAGTCATGGAAAAAATCTATGGTCCTTACAATTAGTCCAGATCAAATTCTTTGTCTGAATGATCTAAAAAATACAAAGCGGGACACACATTGCGCACTATATCCCAAACAATTAATCACACAAGAGAAAAACAAACACATGGAAGAAATGAGCGACATTAAATAAACACAATAAGGACTTTTTATTTTTTGGAGGTACCGGCCCTTTAAATCCTGCTCTTTCTCAGCGCTGCAATACTTTCAAAAAACGTCTCTTAGCAAATAATCCCTAAACAACAGAATTTTGTCCTCACTCAAAATATATTGAAAAAAAATCATTAATTTGCTCAGTTTGAAAATAGGGAAGGAAAGCGCAACCTTAAGCGGAAGAAAAGCCACAGAGAGGATTTCCCACGTTTTCAGTGTTTGGGTAATTTCTCAAAACACTCGCAGTATTTTATAAAAAAAGTGAACACGGCAAAGACTTTAATGCGACGGCGGTGCTGCAGTAACGGCATCGCTGAGACATGATGGACAACTTCGTGAGGGTTTACTTTGCTCTCTGTGTGTCCTCCTCGGTGGTGACATGCGTTTCCATCACCACCTCCAAGCCTTGGACTAATGAGAAGATCTCAGCCCTGGCCACCGAGAGCGCCGAATACTACAACTATATATCCGGGGAGAACGACTACTACCGCTTACTGAACCCCAAGAACCCCAGCTTTATAGTAAGTATCATTATACAGAAGCTTCCATGACTCTGTATAAAGGCATTCATTAAGAACATGTAGCTAATATAGGATTATCCAGGGACTGACTGGCCGGAAGCGTCTACACCGCGATCAGCTGCAAGTCCCACAGAAATGTATATATAGAAAGATACTGCAGACTGCATACCCTAATGTAATAGAATGTAACGGGCTGTGCACGCCAGTGTCTGCACACCCTAATGTAACGGGCTGCGCACGCCAGTGTCTGTACACCCTAATGTAACGGGCTGCGCACGCCAGTGTCTGTACACCCTAATGTAACGGGCTGCGCACGCCAGTGTCTGTACACCCTAATGTAACGGGCTGCGCATGCCAGTGTCTGTACACCCTAATGTAACGGGCTGCGCACGCCAGTGTCTGTACACCCTAATGTAACGGGCTGCGCACGCCAGTGTCTGTACACCCTAATGTAACGAGCTGCGCACGCCAGTGTCTGTACACCTAATGTAACGGGGCTGCGCACGCCAGTGTCTGCATACCTTAATGTAACGAGCTGCGCACGCCAGTGTCTGTACACCCTAATGTAACGGTGGGGTATCTAGTGGCGCAGTAATTCAGCTAATTTCTTATGCGGTATCTCGAGGGCTAATTGTATGTGTTATACAGTTCAACAGTATATGATACAAAGTGCAATTGTGAATCACAGTGATCTGTGTATTAAACACAATTAAAACCAATTAAAGTGCAATTATAACAGTTGAGGCAAAGTGCAAATGCAACAGTAAAATAAAGTGCAAGTGCAACACTGATGGCAGTACAATGAGGATCTGGCTATAGTGCCCAGTCTAGTTCTTATAAAAGTTTTCAGTCAATATTCGAGAGAGTCTATGATGTTGATATTCCGGTTCCTAGGTGGATGGGTGATGCATCAAAAGTGCTCAGGATTAATGTCAATATTACCCCTTCCACAAACGTGGCAGGCTTGCTCTGTTCTTCTAGTGGTCTTGATGGAGCTCCACCGCAGAAGATGTGAATAGGGGAATAAAGAAGGGGAAATAATAGTGCAGAGATCTTCTATACGTGTGTGTTTCGGTTAAGTAAAAGATGCACACTTACAGATTCCAGAGCCTAATTGGATCCAGGCTCTGGAGTGAAACGCCTTGTGCCTAAATATAGGGTGGTCACTGCACTTCTTTACAGCCCTTCTTTACAAAATCTTCTTACTCCACCTCAGCCGGGGGACACAGGAATAAAAAAAGAGACAACGCTCTCATAGCACAATACCAGTCTTGTAATGTTGTGTTAGAGGAGGAAAAGATTACACTCACCAATGCAGGAGCCTTAAGGGTCCAGGCTCAACTGTCGCGCATGCGGAGTTCCTTATCGGTGAACTCACGAACCTCTTTGGCTGCTCACTCTGCACCAGATTGTAGTTTCATTCGGTGTTTTCAAGTTTGCTTGGCCAGGTCCAAGGGCTGGTGTGTTGTGTTCAAAAACAGCTAAAAGACTCTTGAGAGTGAATCAAAGGAGTTTATTGTGCAATTAACATTAATAATTAAAGTGCATAAAGGGGTACATAAAAAATATGGGGGGGGCGGTGAGACGCGTTTCGGTGCAACCAGCACCTTCTTCAGTCAGTGGGTGTATGGAAAAGGGGGGATCTGAGACCTCTCCATGGCCCTTCTTTTATTCAGAGAGCGAGGACAGTGTCTGTGCGGCGTTTGGGGCGGACTTCCGGGTTCGCACGGAGCCGCGACCACGTGACGCCTGACACGTCATCAGTCCGCGTCAGGTTTGTCTTTGGTATGCGTTCCACCTCGTCTCTGCGTTCCACTTCACACATCATGGCGCTGAGTGTGTGTATGGGGTGACCAGAGGTCCGCAACCGTTCTCAATAACACAAAACACCGCCATATACATCAAATTAGGAAGATGGAAAAGAGGGAGGGGTCCCAATTAATTGATAGTTTGATTATTCAACGCGGTTGGCAGAACATTGGGAACCCGCACATATAATAATGTGCAACACATGTCACATAATGAAAAAATGGATAATCCATATGATACATGTATATGTAGCGCAGGATTCCAATACATGAGGGGGGGGGGTGTAATCACAATAGGTGTATATAAAAGCAAATGGCAGCCATCATTTTAAATTTAAATAAAAATGAATTATTCTAAAAAAGGGCTTATATAAAAATGGAGGAGAAGGCATGTAAACGTATCGAATTGAAATAAAATATCGGGGTAAAAATATATATGGAGGGATTAAAATAAAGGGATACCATAAAATAGATAATAATAATAATAAAACCATAGGGAGAGAGTAAGAATAAAAGGGCTCATAAAATTATGGATAAAATAATAAATGGGTCACGGATATTAATTGAGAAAATGGCAGAGCTCGAAATCGGCATTGAGGCCTTGAGGCTGCATGGTGTCTAATTTAAAGATCATGCTCATTTCAGTTTGTCCAATTATTTTCTCATGGTTGCCACCTCTCCAGGGTACTTCTACTTTCTTTATTCCTATAAATATCAGGCCTTCTGGATTCTGGGCATGTTTCAATTTAAAATGTAGTGGGACACTGTGATTTTCTAGTCCATTTCTAATGTTTCTGATGTGTTCTTGTATGCATACATTAAGTGGTCTGGTGGTCCTTCCAACATATTTAAGGCCACATGGGCAGGTCAATAGATATATCACGTTTTTTGTGAAACAGGTAATCACGTCTTTAATCGTTATTGGTCCTGTGATGCCTTCTAAAGTCTTGATGATTTGTTTCTTACTGCGTGTATTTCTGCAGTTTAGGCAATTTCTGCATTGATGAAAACCTTTTTGAATGTTAAAGTGGTTAGATCATGTTGCGTTTTTCTGTGTGTGTTTATGCGTGAGTTTCATTTTTAAATTATTCACGCCACGACAAATGATCCTTGGATTTTCTGGTAAGCAGTCCTTCAGTATTGGGTCCTTTCTCAAGATGGGCCAATATTTCCTTATGGTCCTTCTGACTATTTTATTCTGGGCATTATAGGTGAAGATGAATAGTACGTTAGAGTTGTACCCTATAGGTTCACTTTTTTTCTTGTTCGTTAGTAGATCATTTTGTTGTAGGTCCCTTACTTCAGATCTGTTTTTTTCTAGTGTGTGTGTATCATATCCTTTTTCGACAAAGTCATCTTTCAACTTGTTGGACTGTGTATCGTATGCGCCGAGGTCTGTGCAGTTTCTTCTGATGCGTAAGAACTGACCTTTTGGCACTCCGTCTAGCCATTGTGGTAAATGGCAACTTGTTTTCTCAATGAAGCTGTTTACATCAACTGACTTAAAAAATGTTTTAGTCCTTATCGTGTTGTCTTGGATATAGATGTTCAGATCTAAAAAGTTAATGTTTTCACTGCTCCATGTGGTTGTAAGCTTAATTCCTCTGTTATTCTGATCTAATTTGTTTAAAAATTCCCGTAAAATGCTTTCTCCTCCTTTCCAAATTAAAAAGATGTCGTCAATGTATCTCTTGTAGCAGACTAGGTTTTCATGATACATAGACAAAAATGATTCCTCCCAGTGGGCCATAAAAAGATTAGCGTATGATGGGGCAAAACGAGTGCCCATTGCTGTGCCATTGAGTTGCAGATAAAAATCGTCGTTAAAATAGAAATAGTTATTTTCTAAAATCAAACGGATGCCTTCTAAAATAAACACAATTTGTTCTGGTTGCAATTTGTCGGCTTTCCTTAAGAAATGGTCAATGGCCTCCAGCCCTTTGTGGTGTGGAATAATGGTGTACAAAGATTGTACATCACTAGTTACTAATAGGAGATCGTCCTGCCATGTCACTTTTTTCAATATGATCAGAATATCAGTTGTATCTTTCAGGTGTGCTGTTGTGTTAGTGACATAGGGTTGGAGTTGGTGATCTAGGTATTCTGATACACGGCTTGAAATTGAGCCGACTCCAGAAATAATCGGCCTCCCTGGTGGTTTTGTTTGGTCTTTATGAATTTTCGGTAAGAAGTAGAACACTGGGGTTCTCGGGTGTTCGACCTTTAAATATATAAATTCGTGATTGTTAAGTATACCTAGGGTGTGCCCCTGCTCCAGGTACTCATTAAATTTACACTGAATTTCCTTTGTCGGGTTCTTATTAAGTCGTTTATATGTTCCTATATCTTTGAGAATCCTGTCAGCTTCATCTTTGTAATAGGTCGCGGTCATTATGACTACTCCTCCACCTTTGTCTGCGGGTTTAATTTCAATCGATTCATTTGAAACTAATTCTTTGAGTGCTCCTTTTTCTTTTTTTGTAAGGTTGTCCCTTTTAGTGGACATTTTAAGCTTACCTAAATCTGCCATTACCATCTGCTCAAATGTATTGATCTCTTGTGAAATAAGGGATTTAGGAAAAAATGTTGATTTTTCTTTCAGTTGTGTGTGTTGGTAGAACTGCATGGTATTTGCTCTTTCTATGGGGTTTTTTGCAAAA
This sequence comes from Leptobrachium leishanense, assembly GCA_009667805.1. Taxonomy (NCBI): domain Eukaryota; kingdom Metazoa; phylum Chordata; class Amphibia; order Anura; family Megophryidae; genus Leptobrachium; species Leptobrachium leishanense. The sequence goes on from CM019067.1 coordinate 336,308,497, forward strand.
TATTTTTTCAGACAGAGGTTCTTTTTAAATTTTTGGAGGTCTATGTAGACATCAAAGATGTCCATATGGGTTGTAGGTGCGTATTTCAGGCCTTTCTTTAGAAGTTTAGTTTGTGCATCTGTGAGGGGTGTGTCTTTTAAATTATAGATCCCTCCACTCTGCTTTGTTTCTCTTTTCTTCTCCGGTTGTCTTCTGAGTCTTCCTGATCTACGTGATATATCTATTGACCTGCCCATGTGGCCTTAAATATGTTGGAAGGACCACCAGACCACTTAATGTACGCATACAAGAACACATCAGAAACATTAGAAATGGACTAGAAAATCACAGCGTCCCACTACATTTTAAATTGAAACATGCCCAGAATCCAGAAGGCCTGAAATTTATAGGAATAAAGAAAGTAGAAGTACCCTGGAGAGGTGGCAACCTTGAGAAAATAATTGGACAAACTGAAATGAGCATGATCTTTAAATTAGACACCATGCAGCCTCAAGGCCTCAATGCCGATTTCGAGCTCTGCCATTTTCTCAATTAATATCCCGTGACCCATTTATTATTTTAGCCATAATTTTATGAGCCCTTTTATTCTTACTCTCTCCCTATGGTTTTATTATTATTATTATCTATTTTATGGTATCCCTTTATTTTAATCCCTCCATATATATTTTTACCCCGATATTTTATTTCAATTCGATACGTTTACATGCCTTCTCCTCCATTTTTATATAAGCCCTTTTTTAGCATAATTCATTTTTATTTAAATTTAAAATGATGACTGCCATTTGCTTTTATATACACCTATTGTGATTACACCCCCCCTCATGTATTGGAATCCTGCGCTACATATACATGTATCATATGGATTATCCATTTTTCATTATGTGACATGTGTTGCACATAATTATATGTGCGGGTTCCCAATGTTCTGCCAACCGCGTTGAATAATCGAACTATCAATTAATTGGGACCCCTCCCTCTTTTCCGTCTTCCTAATTTGATGTATATGGCGGTGTTTTGTGTTATTGAGAACGGTTGCGGACCTCTGGTCACCCCATACACACACTCAGCGCCATGATGTGTGAAGTGGAACGCAGAGACGAGGTGGAACGCATGCCAAAGACAAACCTGACGCGGACTGATGACATGTCAGGCGTCACGTGGTCGCGGCTCCGCGCAAACCCGGAAGTCCGCCCCAAACGCCGCACAGACACTGTCCTCGCTCTCTGAATAAAAGAAGGGCCATGGAGAGGTCTCAGATCCCCCCCTTTTCCATACACCCACTGACTGAAGAAGGTGCTGGTTGCACCGAAACGCGTCTCGCCGCCCCCCCCCCCATATTTTTTATGTACCCCTTTATGCACTTTAATTATTAATGTTAATTGCACAATAAACTCCTTTGATTCACTCTCAAGAGTCTTTTAGCTGTTTTTGAACACAACACACCAGCCCTTGGACCTGGCCAAGCAAACTTGAAAACACCGAATGAAACTACAATCTGGTGCAGAGTGAGCAGCCAAAGAGGTTCGTGAGTTCACCGATAAGGAACTCCGCATGCGCGACAGTTGAGCCTGGACCCTTAAGGCTCCTGCATTGGTGAGTGTAATCTTTTCCCTCCTCTAACACAACATTACAAGACTGGTATTGTGCTATGAGAGCGTTGTCTCTTTTTTATTCCTGTGTCCCCCGGCTGAGGTGGAGTAAGAAGATTTTGTAAAGAAGGGCTGTAAAGAAGTGCAGTGACCACCCTATATTTAGGCACAAGGCGTTTCACTCCAGAGCCTGGATCCAATTAGGCTCTGGAATCTGTAAGTGTGCATCTTTTACTTAACCGAAACACACACGTATAGAAGATCTCTGCACTATTATTTCCCCCTTCTTTATTCCCCTATTCACATCTTCTGCGGTGGAGCTCCATCAAGACCACTAGAAGAACAGAGCAAGCCTGCCACGTTTGTGGAAGGGGTAATATTGACATTAATCCTGAGCACTTTTGATGCATCACCCATCCACCTAGGAACCGGAATATCAACATCATAGACTCTCTCGAATATTGACTGAAAACTTTTATAAGAACTAGACTGGGCACTATAGCCAGATCCTCATTGTACTGCCATCAGTGTTGCACTTGCACTTTATTTTACTGTTGCATTTGCACTTTGCCTCAACTGTTATAATTGCACTTTAATTGGTTTTAATTGTGTTTAATACACAGATCACTGTGATTCACAATTGCACTTTGTATCATATACTGTTGAACTGTATAACACATACAATTAGCCCTCGAGATACCGCATAAGAAATTAGCTGAATTACTGCGCCACTAGATACCCCATTTTTACCTGATCCTATCTGCACATTTACTTCGAGAGCCTGTGCCACCCTCTAGTTGGCTGCACCAATACATACCCACATCATACATCTAGTTACGAGCGCCTCCACTGAACCCTCCTTTTCTCTACCCTAATGTAATGGGCTGCGCACGCCAGTGTCTGTACACCCTAGTGTAACGGGCTGCACACGCCAGTGTCTGTACACCTATTGTAACGGGCTGCGCACGCCAGTGTCTGCATACCTTAATGTAACGAGCTGCGTACGCCAGTGTCTGTACACCCTAATGTAGCGGGCTGCGCACGCCAGTGTCTGTACACCCTAATGTAACGGGCTGCGCGCCCAGTGTCTGCATACCCTAATGTAACAGGCTGCGCACGCCAGTGTCTGCATACCCTAATGTAACGGGCTATGCACACCAGTGTCTGTACACCCTAATGTAACAGGCAGCGCACGCCAGTGTCTGTACACCCTAATGTAACGGGCTGCGCACACCAGTGTCTGTACACCCTAATGTAATGGGCTGCGTACGCCAGTGTCTGTACACACTAATGCAATGGGCTGTGCACGCCAGTGTCTGTACTGGGAAATATATATATAAATGTGTCACATGATGGATAACAATTCAGCAGCAAGCCTCGCTAGACACGTCCCTACTGGATCTATCTGTGTAACTTTAAGAATCCAGGTATTTTACAAGATTTCGTCAGATCCTGCAATAAACTTTCTGTCGCCTTCATTTGGTTATTTTTATTTTTTGTTGCTCTTTCTTTTATCTAACTTTATTTTTCTGCTTCGTCATTGATAGTCACGGCTTTATTTAGCACTGCCAGGCCCGGACTGGGACAAAAATTAGTGTAGCGCTGGGTTTAATTCCCTGTCGTGGCAGTACCTATTTTTGGCCACCGGAGGGAGACAAGCGCGATGAGAGACACTGAACATTGGGACTACATTTCCCGGCATGCTTTGGGAGCGAACACAGGAAGTGGGTGGGACACAGACACTTACATCCTGAGCCTCGTGGAGAGAGCTGGCAGAGCGCACCAGGGAGTGAAAGAAGTAAGACGCAGAGCAGCAGAACGAGAGAGTGACTAGGCCGGAGCGCAGCTGGGGCCTGACAGAGTTACATACCGGGTTATTCAGCCTTACCAGAGGAATACCCAGTGATTCACAAGACTACCCACGCTTATATCAAGGAAGCTGGAAGACCCCCGAGTTAGGAGTACCGCAGATCGATCGGACAGGGAGAGCAGGCGGTGAACTGGACATCTTGCGGCAGGTGCAGAAAGCCAGACAGCGGATCCAGTAACCAAGAGAACCCCAGTCAACATCGAGCGGAGAGACGTCCTGGGTCGAGCGGAGCATCAAGTATCTGGCGGATGGGTGAGAGGCCTTCCAGGCCGTTGTGAAAATAAAAGCACGCTGCTGTTTGTTTCCAAAACCCACAGGGCCCCAACTTGACTAGTCGAAGATACCTCATAAGAAAATCACTGGCCAGTTGAATATTGTACCCGGGTACCGTAACACACACACACACACACTTACATTCTGGGACATAACCTGTGCGGGACTCACTCCCCAACCACAAAAGGGGGTTCAAGATATATTTTTCCCTTTCTTTTCCGCTGCGCGTTTCTCAAATTACGAAGCATTGTATTTCTTTTCCGCTGCGCGTTTTCCCGAATTACGAAGCATTGTATTTCTTTTCCGCTGCGCGTTTCCCGCATTACGAAGTACTGTAAATATATATACGAACACCGTGTTATTCATTATATGCCATTTATTCTAGTAAACTATATAATTTATAAAATCCACAACGGTGCTGGAGTATATTTATTCCCTAGTGCGGGGAGACTGACCCGAGGTTCAATTTCAGCGGCTCCTCTGGGAGTGAGCACTACAATAGTCCCGGGCATCTTGGACTGAGCAGCCCACTGCCGATGATCCGCATGCCATCAGCTTTGTGACGGATCAACGGGGCGGGCCACACAAGGTAGCACACGCACGAATTGCGCGCGCTACCACCGGACATCAAAAATCTGAAATGGACGCAGACGGGGCTACAAAGCACGATCCTCCACAGCACATGTGTGGCTGAGTATTCGCCTTCCTTTTTTTGCAGTGTACTACAAATTTTCTTGCATTTTTGCTAAAGAGGGAGAAAGACAGACAATGTGACAAATAAAGAAATACAGACAACTAAAGACAAAGAGACACAAAGACAGACAACAAGTCAAATGCAGACAAAGACAGACACCAAGACAAATATATAGTCAGGCACATATAGAAAGACAAAGAGACACAAAGACAGACAACAAGACAAATGCAGACAAACAGACAACTAAAGACAAAGAGACACATAAAGACAGACAACAAGACAAATGCAGACAAAGACTGACACAAAGACAAATATATAGTCAGACATATATAGAAAGACAAAGAGACAACTAAAGACAAACAGCCACTTAAAGACAGATGAGAGAAATAAAGACAGACAAAGAGACAAATATAGATAGACAAATAAAGACAGATGAGAGAAATAACGACAGACAAAGAGACAAATAGAGACAAATATAGATAGACAAATAAAGACAAATAAAGACAGACACATAAAGACAGACACAAAGAGACAACTAAAGACAAACAGACAAAAAAAGACAAATATAGACAGACTATTATTATTATTATTATTATACTTTATTTATAAAGCGCCAGCATATTCCGAGGGGGTGAACAATGGGTATGATACAGACAGGGTTACAATACATTGAACAACATTTGATAAACTGATACATGAAGAAACGAGGGCCCTATTCCCGTGGGAACTCACAATCTAGAAGGGTTGGGGTGGAAACAAGAGGAGAGGACTGCAAGGTGAGAGTGATGGACTGGTTGGGGCAGTGATGTGTATTAGTGAGTTGGGTGGCAGACTTCCCCGTATGGGAATGTCTTATATGAGAGGGAGAGATGAAAAAAGACTAACAGACAAATAAAGACAAACACATAAGACAAAGAGACAAATAAAGACAAACACATAAAGACAAAGAGACAAATAAAGACAAACACATAAAGACAAAGAGACAAATAAAGACAAACACATAAAGACAAAGAGACAAATAAAGACAAAGAGACAAATAAAGACAAACACATAAAGACAAAGAGACAAATAAAGACAAAGAGACAAATAAAGACAAACACATAAAGACAAAGAGACAAATAAAGACAAACACATAAAGACAGAGACATTTAAAGACAAAGAGACAAATAAAGATGAATAAAGCTAGACAGTCACATAAACCACACAGTCAAATAAAGGCAGACACAGATTGAAATGTTCGGACAAACTCTGATAAATGAAGACACAAATAGACGAGGAAAGACACCGTCAAGCAAAGAGGTCGCCTTACTGAAAAACAGAGAAGGCAGAGAAATGGACGGACAGCAAGTAGCAGCGTCTGTCAGTGAGGACATTGACGAGAGGTCAATGTATTTATGGTATTTTCCCGATATTTCTGTGTTGTTGTCGCAGCGTGTGGCCTGATCTCCTGTTTGTTTTGTTCGCAGGACACGGCTCCGGGTTTACAGAAGCTGAATTTTACAGTAAAACAGACAGAATGTAAGAAATGGGATAAAAGGAGCCTCTGGGATTGTCCCTTCAGAAAACGCGGGGTGAGTTACCTGGGGGTGAAACCTCATTACCCAATGGGTTTATAGTGTATATTCACCAGAACATGGTTTGTTTTGACATGTGACTGGAGATGATGTGCGTCTGTGTCTCTTCTCATACTAAACCTCTTGCTGGAGATGTCCCCTGTTATAATATCTTTTATAGGTTCGTGGTGGCCTCAAGTGTGAGGCTCGACTGGGCAAGTTACAATGAAGCAACAATATAATATTGATTTTGACAGAGATGCACCTGGAGGAGGAAAGCAGTGAGATGGAGGGGAAGAGTAGGAAAGTCAGTAGGGGAGACGGGGAATGACACAGATGTGAAGGGGAGCTGGATTAGCAGTTACGGAGAAGGTTTGGGTGGTGATTGAGGTCAACAAAAGCAGTTAGGTCAGTGGTAGCTTTCCTTGGCACACATGAAACATCTTGGTTGAGTACTCCACGAGTGGCTAGGAATCATGGGAAATTTAGTTTTGAAACATGGGTATAAGTTAAGGAGGAAACTATGGATGACCGAGATTAGGAAAACAGATTTGGGTGGGTAGAGATGCCGGTAGGATGGGGAGCAGCAAGGGAAACTAAGGTAACAAAGGGTGGTGCAGGTGGCAAAGTGGGTCAGAAGGTGATAGAATGTAGCACTGCGCCTCATGGTGGCTGATTGGAGCCAGTAAATCCAGACATATCATTGGTTTTTCAAGGCGTATTCAGAATGTGCTGTTCAGCGGCTTATTGCCTAATGGTGCCGAATCAAGCCAATCTTATCTCAACTCCTCAACATAGATATTCCCATAAAGTATGACCGAGGAACAGACTGGATCATAAACTTCCTCAGTTATATAGTTATGGATGTAAATTCCCCTCTCACCCTAATTTAACCGAAATTCTCATTTCTTCCCTATTTTTCTGACACAGATTGAAAAAGACTGCAGCGCAACCATTGACCGCACGGAGGAGGAGCGGACGATCCAGGTTACCTGTGTGATTAACCAGCACGCTGCGGCAGTGAGAGTGAGTGTCAGCAAGTCCCGGGGTTAAGTCAGGGTGATACTTAATAACATATCTAGATATTAATAGGGGCAGATGTGGCATTTTCTGGTGGAAACTTCCCAAGAAAGGTGGAAAATTGATATAGACTTCTCTGAGGATCTCATTCATGTATCTTTTAGTGTTATTATCTGTTTGGTTTGGGTTGTTTTATGATGTCATTCACAGGCTTTTGGAAAGACGGTGAGTGAATGGTGATGTTAGTGTTGGGATGAGTAACTGTTAAGTGACTTTAACGCATGCCCCTATATTACATCCCTAACACTAAACCAATGAGAAATCTGCTAGCGCTTGGGTTTTTGCACAAGGTTCTATGAGCTTACTGTACTTTGCGCATCTGATACTTAACATGGGAAGCGCAATCAGTAATTAGCGTTTCTATAATAAAGGTATTACAAAGTCCTAGCACTAATTACCGCAGCGATGGGATAAACCTAAATTTAGCAACTCCTAAAAGCTGGGGCTGATTCCGGTTTTGTGAAATCATTTAGAACATCCCCAAATAAATTCGATATTCACCTCTCAATCCACGGCGAGAACGATGGCCCGATCAGCCATTTCTTGTCCCCGAGAACAGAGCGAGACTGGGAACAAATAGTTCCCAGTCTCCCTCCACGATCACTCAGCGGCGATTGCACAGGGCTCGCAGCCCAGAAGCACAACTCTCAATGGAGTCCTATGGACTACAGGAGGTGATACTTGCGGTAGCGCTTCTACCAGCAGGTAGCTCTGCGTTCCGCGACAAGGTGCCGAGTTAGCGCCTGCCCTGGAATCTCGCACCAAAATGGGAACACTATGGGGAAAGCTGCAGGGACAGATTTTCCCCATTAGAGTCTCCATTTTAGCATTCACTATGTAATTTAACCCATGTTGGACAGCGGGTAAGTGAATGGGGAGGTTTGGGGGACATGGTGAACAGTGGGAGAGTGAATGGAGGGGATTGGAAATCATGGTGAACAACAGGAGAGTGAATGATGAGGACTGGGAGACATGGTGGACAGCGGTAGAGTGAATGGGGATGATTTGAAGACATGTGCTTAGTGGGTTAGGGATTGGTGAGGATTGGGAGACATGTTGGACAGTGGGAGAGTGAATGGGGAGGATTGGGAGATATGTTGGGCGGCAGGAGACTAAAAGGTGATGATTGGGAGACACAGTGGATGGTGGGAGAGTGAATGGTGAGGATTGAGAGATGTGGTGGACAACGGGAGAGTGAATGTTGAAGGCTGCGAGACATGGTGGATAGCAGAAGAGTGATTGTTGAGGATTGTCAGATGTGGTGAATAGGGATGAGTCGAACACCCCTGAGTTCGGTTCGCATTCGAACTCGAACTTTTCAAAAGTTCAAATTCGAACTCGAACTCGATGCAAGTCAATGGGACTCAAAAGTTCGATTTTTAGAGTACCCTCCAAGAGGGCATATATGCTAGATATTTGCCATAAAAGGTGTATGGGGGTCCGGGTAGTGCCCTGGGGGACAGGAAACAAGGACAAAAAGTAAAAAAAAAATCATTTTTAAAGGGACAGTGAGTTTTCCATGAAATAAGGGTTAAAAATAAGAACGAAAAATTCCTTCAAATATCGTGCCTAGGAGGTCCCCATAACCTGCCCGTGAAGTGGTGGATTTGTAGGATGTATAGAAACATTTAAAAATAATATCCGGGTCCGGGTAGTGCCCTGGGGGACAGGAAACAAGGACAAAAAGTAAAAAAAAAAAAAGTTATTAACCCCTTCACTGCTGATGACGTGTTGGACACGTCCTCAGTTACTCCCGCTGTATGCTGAGGAGGACTCTTCCCACACATCATCAGCTTTGCGGGACCCCCGGCGGAGATACTCACCTCTCTGTCCGGGGTCCCGCGGCGTTCTGACTTCAGCGTCCTCAGACACCGTGAGATGCCGTGTATAGAGATTCTGTGAGGTTGTGTATAGAGATGATGTGTATAGAGATGCTGATGGGATTGTGTATAGAGATGATGTGTATAGAGATGCTGATGGGACTGTGTATAGAGATGCTGTGAGGTTGTGTATAGAGATGCTGATGGGGTTGTGTATAGAGATGCTGTGTATAGAGATGCTGATGGGACTGTGTATAGAGATGCTGATGGGGTTGTGTATAGAGATGATGTGTATAGAGATGCTGATGGGGTTGTGTATAGAGATGCTGATGGGGTTGTGTATAGAGATGCTGTTTGTGTAAAGAGATGCTGATGGGGTTGTGTATAGAGATGCTGTGAGGTTGTGTATAGAGATGCTGTTTGTGTAAAGAGATGCTGATAGGATTGTGTATAGAGATGCTGTGTATAGAGATGCTGATGGGGTTGTGTATAGAGATGCTGATGGGGTTGTGTATAGAGATGCTGTTTGTGTAAAGAGATGCTGATGGGGTTGTGTATAGAGATGCTGTTTGTGTAAAGAGATGCTGATGGGGTTGTGTATAGAGATGCTGTTTGTATATAGAGATGCTGATGGGGTTGTGTATAGAGATGCCTTGCGGCGCCGAAGTGCGGCCTAGCTCCGGTGGGGGCCACCATCTTGGATGGCGGATCCACCCCCGGGTCCCCCCTCACTGCCTGACGTCCTCACGCATAGCGTGATGATGTCAGATAGCCGGGGAACCCCTAGCTGCCCGGAATCACCTGGTGGAGATAGGGGGTTCATTTGAATCCCGATATCTCCAGGCAGCTAGGGGGTCATGGAGGGTGTCAATCGAAAGGCCTGAGCATGATACCCAATATGACCTGGTATAAAGTAAAATATATATATATATATAAATAAAAACATGTATTTTTTTGTGTTATTTTTATTAATGCAGCAATATTGTTCACATTTCAATTATAATGTGAACAATGATGCTGCACTAATGATTTTTTTCTATGGGGTGCGTTTGCTATAAATCACGTAATTCCCCCCCAAAATGTAACAAGTCCCCATTTTTAATTTTTGTACAAGCGCATCCCATAGAAAACATAACCGCAAACGCTCATGTGCTAAAATGTGAAAAAAAAACACTTTACACACTGCAGAGGATTAAAAATTCTATTTTTATTGCATTTTTTGTCATAATATACAGCCAGGACATGACGTATACAGATAAAAATGATATATTATGAATCTGCGGAGTCTGACGGAAAGAACGATATCTAATATGTCTGGGTCATTTAATAAAATGTGGCTTCAAATCGCGTTTAAACATGATGAGCGAAAGCGGAAAAAATGAGCAAAGGGGTTAAACAGCATATCAGGGGAAGATTTAGTAGAGAAATGAACACTTCTCAGAAGCACAGGTGTTGTTTGATACATGTTCAGATCAGGAGACACCACACCCTCAGTCTCTAACAATGTATAAAATTCATCAGACCAGACTAATTAAAAGCACAACACTAAATAACACCTGTTGTTTACGGCGTTTGAGAACACAGGTCATTTAGAGGTGAGAATCTTTGCACCTAGACATTAGTTTTTACTTCAATATCTAATAAACCATTGCTTATAATATTCTGCAGTAAAGAGTCTCTTTATTTCTAGATTTTTTAGTATTTTTTAAGCATTTTTTATACTTTTTTTAAAAAAAAATGTCGAACTCGAACCGAACACGCCAAAAAGTTCGAAGTTCACGAACTTGCGAACGGCCAAAGTTCGAATCGAACTCCGAACTGATCGAACCGAACAGCTCATCCCTAGTGGTGAACAGTGTGAGAGTGAATGGGGAGGACTGAGGAGAAACGTGGAGCAATGGAGAACAAATGGCATTGTCTGAGCAAAATGGAGAGAGAGCAAATGGCAACGACTGAGGGGAAGATGGAGAGAGAGGAGAGAATATTATTATCTGTGTTTACGGAGCTAGATTCACCTCATTGACCCACAGCCGCGTCACGCGATCGATGATACAAATATCAGAAAATGTCTGCGTTTACCCTGTGAGACGTGTATCGATGTGTCATCATGTGTTTTTCAGACTAAACGTTCTAAGCCATGCAATTGTCGGTGCTGCTACGTTAGGGATGAGAGGTGCCTCTTGAGACCCGGGTGTTTTACCGCTGCGGCTCATCCAAACAGAAGCGTCTGATCCAACCGACTGCAGGAAAGAAAACAATAAGAGCAAGATTTTATATCTCACAACTGTTTGTTTCTGTTATTATTTAATATATCTTGTGTTTGAGATTGTGTTACTATCCACATACATATACTCGTGTGCAGAGGAGAGGGGGAGTGGGGAGGGGGGTGTAGCTATACTGATACTTTTATAGATATTTACCATCCAGAGGTAACACATAGAAACACACTATACACTCACTCGATATATGAACGGATCGCGCCCTGTTTCTTCTTTTTAGGTCTTTCTTTTTTACCATGTGAGAATTTCGAGGTGAGATACACAACTCAATGGATAAAGATTAATAAATCCAATTATTAACCCACTGGGTGCTGCAACACATGAATGATACTGCGTATATTTACCAGCTAGAGCTGCAGAGATTCATTCTATTATCTCCATGAAGGGACATCACGTATTTATAAACACTGTAGCATTGATGCCCGTTCATTCTTTTGCTAAAGTCATGTTTGTTTTTATTAATCTTAATAAATGTTTATAAATTGGAGCTGAGTGTGGGCATTTTATATTGTTATTGATATTTTATATTGAACTTCTGCTACATCCTTTGTAATATCAGGTATAGGAGCTTCAGGAATTCTAGGTATTACCGAACAGTGAGTTTCCCTGTACGGTGACATTTTGGGGCCATTCGGCTATTCAGAGAGCAGGCAGTTCGTAAAATATTGCCGAACTCCCAGCAAGTACGGTGCCGGTTCGGCAGCAGTGAAATCCCCCATAGAGAAGCAATGGTTAATCTATTCACATTGAACAGCAAAGAAATGTCAGTGAAATGTCCTGATGTTCAGTGGTTTCATTCGGCAGGTTTATTCAGGCGAATCCCATAGGTTTCAATGTTAAAAATATTCCCGTTTTAATCCAATATCTAATAAACCGTTTATTATTTTAATCTGAAGCAAAAAGTCTATTTATTGATTTTTTTAGGACATTTTAGGTATTTGAGGATTTTTCGGCAATTTTTTCCCCCTTGTTTTTTTTTTAAGCATTTTTTCTTTTTTCTGTAACAGCCCTTTTTTTGTAATATAAATTTTTATTAAGTTTTGCAGCATAGTAATAACAACAATTAGTGACGATAAAGTTCAATAGGATTGGTTACTAAAAGTGATCCATAGTAGTGATGTAGAGATCCAACATGAGACAAAGAAGCAAGATATTAAACGCTGATAATGTCTAAGGCTGGATATGTAAGTAGAAATTTATCATCAATCCACATTATCTATAACTTAAAAGAAAAAACAAAAACACATCGAAAAATAAAATAAAGAAAAAGACAATTATAATAAAAAGGTAAACATTAATTCAATACTTAGATTTCTATATTCACTGTTCAATCCTATTATAATCATAGAGATATTACATCTGGGGATTAATTCTGCGTGGGAGAGTCTGTAACTGGTATGGCAGTCGCCAGAGTCAGAAACTGAATCAAGGGTCTCTGAACCATTCGCCTATGTTTGGATCTAAATTCCATCCACCAGTACCATGTCCGGAAATCTTTATCATAGTCTTGTTCGAGAGTATAATGTAATTCTTCTAATTCCCTAACGTATTCTACCCGATCAATCCAATCGAAGACCGTGGGGGGTGACGATTGTTTCCAATATTTTGGGATTAATGCTCTCGCAGCGTTAAGTAAATGCCCTGTTATCGATTTCACATACTTATCTATTGACATTGGGATGACATGTAGCAGGGCCACCTGGGGGTGGAAAGGTAGGTCTAAGGTCATTACTTCTTTAATATATGTCCAGACCACTTCCCAGAATGATTGTATTATAGGACATTCCCACCAAATATGTAGAAATGTACCCCTATGTTTCTGACATCTCCAGCATTCTGAAGAGACCGCTGGATATATAGCGTGTAGACGGGTCGGAATTAAGTACCATCTGGAAATCAACTTGTTGTTAGTTTCCTGTACTCTAAGAGCACGCGAGGATTGAAACGTCACCTGAAATGCCATTGACCACTCCTCAGGGGTCAGTGGGCGAGGAAGCTCAGAGGACCATTTATTCGTGTAGGAAGGTAGAGTTTTAAAACAGGCTGCCAACAAAAAGGAGTACATATGTGAGAGTAAGTGTGGTGGTGGTGGATCTGAAATACATAGTATCTCAAAAGAGGTCAAAGCTTTAGGTGTAGGTGTAGAAGCGTCAACCTGAAGTACCCGCTTAGCAATAAAGTGTTGCAATTGCATATACGGTAGTTGTACGTCCTCAGTGGTGTACTTATGCTGTCCCCCAGCAGATCGGCAATAGGGAGCAGGCCTTCTGGTCCAAAACAGGCCCTGAGAGGGACATACGGGCCATCATAATCCAGTCCCAGAAAGGATGGAGCATAACCTGGGAGAAAGTCTGGATTGTGAGTAATCGGGGTCAGTAAAGAAGGCATAGGAGATAGGCCCAGGAGCGTGCAATCTCTTTAGGGTCGGGTAGACAGTTGGGTGTGTAGTGGGAACTAATGTTTCTATAGGTACAGTTTGCCACGGGGCCGAAACTATGGGAACCTTGAAAAAAAGCTGTTCCAGATATACCCACAGTCTGTGAGGGGGTGACATCGACCAGTCGCTAAGTCTTGTCATTAAGGCTGCGTCATAATAAAGTTCTAGATGTGGTAACCCCAGTACCCAACTCAACTTGGGGCGTACAAGGACCTCATATGATATCCGTGGTCTATTATCCCTCCATATGAATTTCAGAAAGATTGTTCTCAAGGAGCTAAAAAAGGTTAATGGCAGAGCAATAGGTAAAGTCTGGAAGAGATACAAAAATTTTGGTAGAACTGTCATTTTTAAAATATTAATACGTCCGAACCAGGAAAACTTTGGTTTGTGCCAGTCTTTAAGATCACGAGATACCCGGTTAAGCAGAGGGATATAGTTTAAGTCGAACAGGGACGACAAGTCTGATGGGAGCTGCATGGCTAAGTATTGGATAGCCTTAGTAGGCCAGGAAAACGAGGCCAAGCGTTGCAAAGTCGCCTTAGTAAGTGACGTTATGCCCACCCCCATCATTTCGCATTTATCTGTATTAATTTTAAAGTTGGACACTTTGGCATATTTCTCAACTTCTTGCAAAAAAGCCATAGTAGAGCTGACTGGGTTTAGCAAGGTGAGGAGTATGTCGTCTGTAAATGCAGAAATGTTGAAATGGTGGAACGGTAAGGTTATGCCCTGTATACTATCATTATCCCTAATCCGTTGAAGGAATGGTTCTAAGGCCATTATGAATAAAAGGGGGGATAAGGGGCAGCCCTGGCGTGTACCATTAGTGACTGCTATTGGTGTAGAAAGTACCCCGTTAACTCTGAGGACCGCTGTCGGATTATTATATAGTGCTGAAATCCAGAACAGCCATCTAGGACCTAAACCAAACTTCTCCAAGACAGCCATCAGGAAGGTCCAGTCCACTCTGTCGAACACCTTTTCAGCGTCGACAGAGAGAAAGACCATCGGCAAGTGCCCTGTTTGCGCTCTATGTATCAAGTTGATAGCTCGATAAGTATTGTCACGTGCTCCTCTCTGAGGCACAAATACTACTTGATCAGGATGGATCAAGGAGGGTAGAAAAGATCTCAGGCGCATGGCCAACATCTTTGCCATTAGCTTAACATCATTGTTAATTAATGAAATCGGGTGATAATTTTGACATAGCGTCGGGTCTTTTACCGGGTTTCGGAATGAGAGCTATCGTTGCCTCAAGCGCCGATTTCGGAAAACCTTTCTTATCTTCTAGGGCATTCAGGGAATTAAGTAAGTGGGGACCCAAAAGAGGTAAAAAAGTTTCGTAATAGGCTATAGAAAATCCATCTGGGGCCAGACTCTTTCCAGTGGGAGTTGCCTTCAGGGCTGCCGTAAGCTCCCTTAAGGTAAAGGGGACATCCAGTGCCTCAGCTTCTGCCTCCGTTAGCGTCGCTTGTAAGGATTTATCTAAATACTCAGTTAAGAGTCGAGTGGAAGGCGTATCAGGGCGTAGGGAATATTGTGACTGATAGTATTTTACAAATTGATCAGTAATCTCCGCATTCAAAGATAAAAGTCAACCGTGGAAGACTTCAGTTTAGGGATATAAGTTGCTTGATATTTTTGGCGTAGAGCCCTAGCTAGAAGTTTGCCACACCTATTTCCATGTATATAAAATGAGTGTTTTGTGAGCAGAAGTGAGCGACTGGCCTGTTGGTGCAAGAGTTATCATAGGTCAGCTCTTAACGCCACAAGTGTCGTGTAATGTTCTACTGAGTCAGTAGACTTGTGTAGCTCCTCGGCTGCCTGGATTTCGGCAAGTAAGGTCTGGGTTTTAGCTGTCTTGTCCCGTTTACGCCGAGCACCAATTTGAATCAGAGTTCCTCATAGAACACATTTATGGGCCTCCCTCAGGACCGGAGCCGTCACATCGTCTGTAGCATTGTCTACAAAATATTGTTTGATAGACTCAGAAATGCGTTCCCTCTCCACAATGTCAGCTAATATCGTGTTATTTATACGCCATTTGAAGGATTTACGGGGCAGGGTCGGTAATGAGAGGATTAGGGACACAGGGGCATGATCAGACCATGAAATATTGCCAATACTGACCGATTTGATGTAACCTAGGTCGAGGTGGCACAACAAGAATAGGTCTAAGCGGGAGTACACTCTAACTGCAGCTGAGTAGTAAGTAAAATCTCGGCCGAGCGGGTGCATCACCCTCCAGCAGTCAACCAAACGGGCATTATGCAATATTTGATGGAATCGCCTTCTTTTAGACGAGGGAACTGAAGCCGGAGAGGGAGACGCCTCTCCTGGGGCATCAGGGGAGACATTAAAATCTCCTCTGCATATCAACGTGCCTTCCGCAAATTTTTCCAATTTCGTCAAAACCCTGTCTAAGAATGTGCATTGTTTAACGTTAGGGAGGTAACAATTGGCCAGGGTGACTTGCATAGTCCCCAAGAGGCCTTTTATAAACAGGTAACGACCACCCGGGTCAGAGCATTGCGCTTGGCACGTAAAAGCTGTTCGGTTCGATCAGTTTGGAGTTCGACTCGAACATTGGCAGTTCGAAAGTTCGCGAACTTCGAACTTTTTGGCGTGTACAGTTCGAGTTCGAAAAGAACCAAAAAAAACATTTTGAAAAAAGTATAAAAAATGCTTAAAAAATACTAAAAAATCTAGAAATAAAGAGACTCTTTACTGCAGAATATTATAAGCAATGGTTTATTAGATATTGAATTAAAAAACTACCCAGGGCAAGAAGGCACACATGTGGGCGATGATTACGGACGCAGTCAACGCGGTGGGAGGCAATGGATGGACTGTGTACGTCGTCAACAAGCGGTATGTATTATAGCATAAACATGTTACATACACATAACACACATTACATACATCTACCAACATATGTCAACACATGCTGCAGCGTAATGTATTATCTGTTTGTCAGACAAATGTGACTGTCATAAAATTATTCTGGCTTTATTTAAAATATTTGCACACGTGTACATTTTTCTGAAACTTTCACACCTCAAAAATACATGTACTTAGAGTGCATGAGGCTTGCATAGGATTTTTTGCGCCGCCTGTGTGTTTCATCTTTAAAATGCTGCAATGGGTGATGTGGATTTTCTAGCTTTTAAGGAAAGCATGCTTTACAGTCTGCCTAATGTCTAGGTGCAAAGATTCTCACCTCTAAATGACATGTGCTTACAGCAGGGCTCTCAAACGGTGTAAACAACAGGTGTTAATTAGTGTTTGGAAATAACATGTGCTTCTAATTAGTCTGGTCTCATGAATTTGATACATTGCCTGCAGACTGGGTGTGGCTCCTGCACATGTATGAACACTGTGCTTCTAAATTCTAAGAAGTGTTCATTTCTACTACATGTTCCTCTGATATGATGTTTAATCCCTTAAGGACCAGGGCTCTGTAAAGCCAATCATTAATGATGTAGATGTTATGTTATTTGTCATCAAGGGCTTAATAAAATCTTTATCACACTCCTTAGTTTTAAACGTAATATTCCAGTATTTGGATGTCATGTACCTCTCCCGAAGGGCCTATGTGAGCATACAATTATTATTGTGTTAGATCTATAGTTTTGGTGCAAGCGTGGGGGAAGGGCTTGCTGCTTCTGCATTAGTAACACAACACAACGTGAAAATGTCTATCATAAAGCGTACAAGCTGAGTCCCTAGAGTCTCTGACTATCCATTGTCATAAATACCTTGCTTTATACATATAATACATTCCCTCATCTAACAGGATAGTAGCCAGTCCCTGTGCATTTTAACCCCTTAAGGGTGGCTAGGTATCGTGTGTGGGTCTCTGATGGTGATGTTTCTATACATCCAACAAATCCGCCACTTCACGGGCAGGTTATGGGGACCTCCTAGACACGATATTTGAAGGAATTTTTCGTTTTTATTTTTAACCCTTATTTCATGGAAAACTCACTGTTCTTTTAAAAACTTTTTTTTTTTAACTTTTTGTCCTTGTTTCCTGTCCCCCAGGGCACTACCCGACCCCCATACACCTTTAATGGAAAATATCTTGCATATATGCCCTCTTGGAGGGCACTCTAAAAATTGAACTTTTGAGTCCCATTGACTTGCATTGAGTTTGATTCGTGTTCGAGTTCGAACTCGAACTTTTGAAATTGTTCGAGTTCGAATGCGAACCGAACACGGGGGTGTTCGGCTCATCCCTAGCGGCTGGTTGGTGCTGTGCTCGGCGGCTGTCCTGCGTGTTTGCGGCGGATGTTAAGCGGGTTGGCGGTGGCATTTGGCAGCTGATTCACTGCACTTCGGGACCCTGCAAAGAATGCGGCCGCAGGGTTTGGAACTTTGATTAATTGCAGGGAACGATAGAGAAGCGAAATGTCGGCGTCAATTCGGTGCTCTCTGAATAATCCCTATATGTGTCACTGGGTGCTTCCAATGTGTGAAACATATTATAAAACACTTTATAAAACACATGCTGCTGCTGGTTTTTCCTCTTTGTTTGAAGTAACTGCATGTAAAAAGAAAAATAAAGTTATATTTTTATCTCTTGTTTCCATTTTTTGGATTTTTCCCATGATGCAACATTTACCAAAATCTGTGCAAATGTTTTCCTTTGTGGTTTAACAGTTTAATGAGGGAATGTTTAGATAAGGCTACCGGAGGTTTATTGTGGTCTCCAGGCTACCTTAGATAAGAGCTGGCAGCTGAATGAGAAAAAACAGGGAGCTTAAAAGACTTCTAATCTATCCCTGGTGATGTCCTTTGAACATATCTCACACAATACAATGATGTAAGTCGGTGACTGACCCATTCACTTCATTCTATGACCAAAGCCACACAGTGAGGAGCAAGTGATGGAAAGATACAAAATATCACACAATGGATGCACCCAGTGACACATATAGAGGAAAATATCACACAATGGATGCACCCAGTGACACAGAGGAAAATATCACACAATGGATGCACCCAGTGACACATATAGAGGAAAATATCACACAATGGATGCGCCCAGTGACACATATAGAGGAAAATATCACACAATGGATGCACCCAGTGACACATATAGAGGGAAATATCACACAATGGATGCACCCAGTGACACATATAGAGGGAAATATTTTCCAAACTAAACATACAAGAGAAAAACAAAACAAATGTAAGATATCAACAACATCAAATAAACACAATAAGGACATTTTCATTTTTTGGAGGTACTGGCCCTTTAAATCCTGCTCTTTCTCAGCGCTGCAATACTTTCAAAAAAGTCTCTTAGCAAATTATTATTATTATTATTATTCTTTATTTATAAAGCGCCAGCATATTCCGCAGCGCTGAATAATCCCTAACCAACAGAATTTTGTCCTCACTCAAAATATATTGAAAAAAATCATTAATTTGCTCAGTTTGAAAATAGGGAAGGAAAGCGCAACCTTAAGCGGAAGAAAAGCCACAGAGAGGATTTCCCACGTTTTCAGTGTTTGGGTAATTTCTCAAATAAAACACTCGTATTTTAGAAAAAAAGTGAACACGGCAAAGACTTTAATGCGCAGGCGGTGCTGCAGTAACGGCATCGCTGAGACATGATGGACAACTTCGTGAGGGTTTACTTTGCTCTCTGTGTGTCCTCCTCGGTGGTGACATGCGTTTCCATCACCACCTCCAAGCCTTGGACTAATGAGAAGATCTCAGCCCTGGCCACCGAGAGCGCCGAATACTCAAACTATATATCCGGAGAAACGACTACTACCGCTTACTGAACCCCAAAACCCCAGCTTTATAGTAAGTATCATTATACAGAAGCTTCCATGACTCTATAAACAGCAAATGTGCAGCGCCACACAACATGCATCCACCACCAGGTTGCCCAGATAGCCAATCTCAGGATATAGTGGTTTCCCCTATACCATTGCACAAAATAATGAAATCAATAACCTGGATCGGCGCAAATACTGCTCTCTGGGATCCCGGAATCTCGCATATATATATATAAAGAAGAAGAAAATAATAGTGCAACACTGTTTTGTAAAATATACTGTGAATATAAGTGATGAACACCACTTACAAGTGTAGAGCCGTGCACTGGCTCTAAGTGGGTCCACACATGTGGGTAATTATCTTCAGTTTCTTAGGTGACCACCTACAGCAAGATTTTCTCTTTTCCTTTGTTCGAGGTTTAGACAATAGAAAGGAGAACAGGAAGAAAAATCCTTGTGTAGGTCCACAAATTAAAGATCACAATTGTATGTACAGTTGGAATTGTACTCACATTTTGTGGAGCTCACATAGCTCATGGATATAGGCCCATAGGTTTTTTTTGGGGTGGGAGAAAAACCCAGATGAAAAACCACCAATGTTTGCAGGATTCAATGAAGCAGGAATCAGGATTGGAGATGAAAAAAAATTTTGGTTTATTTAAAATATAATTAAAATTGCCTCCAGAACGCGTTTCGCCGCATCAAAAAACGGCTTCATCAGCTGTTCTTCATTAAGAACATGTAGCTAATATAGGATTATCCAGGGACTGACTGGCCAGAAGCGTCTACACCGCGATCAGCTGCAAGCCCCACAGAAATGTATATATAGAATCCAGACTGCATACCCTAATGTAACAGGCTGTGCACGCCAGTGTCTGTACACCCTAATGTAACGGGCTGCGCACGCCAGTGTCTGTACACCCTAATGTAACGGGCTGCGCACGCCAGTGTCTGTACACCCTAATGTAACGAGCTGTGCACGCCAGTGTCTGTGCAGCCTAATGTAACGAGCTGCGCACGCCAGTGTCTGTACACCTAATGTAATGAGCTGCACACGCCAGTGTCTGCACACCCTAATGTAACGGGCTGCGCACGTCAGTGTCTGCATATCCTAATGTAACGGGCAGCGCACTCCAGTGTCTGTACACCCTAATGTAACGAGCTGCGCACGCCAGTGTCTGTACACCCTAATGTAATGGGCTGCGCACACCAGTGTCTGTACTGGGAAATATCAATCATGTGACACATTTATATAAATATATATTTATATTTATATATACTCTGCAGAAGTGGCCAAAATAGTGAAGAACAAAAAGATAGCATTCAATAATTATAAAAAAACTCAGAGTGAAGAAGATAGGCAAACCTATAAGATTAGACAGAAAGAGGCAAAGCAATTTATAAGAGCTTCCAAAGCACACGCAGAAGAGAAAATAGCTCAGTCAGTAAAAAGGGGGACAAAACATTTTTTAGATACATAAACGAGAAAAGAAAAGTAAAACTAGGATTAGTTAGATTAAAAACAAAGGAATGAAGGTATGTAGAAGAGGATTAAAGTCTCGCTGACAGCCTCAATGAATATTTTTGTTCAGTCTTTGCAGAAGAAAAGGAAGGAAAGGAACCTCAGTTAGGAGGAAACACTAACGAGACATTTACATATGAGTCTACAGAGGAGGAGGTTCTACAGCAGCTGTCTAAAGTAAAGACAAATAAGTCAATGGGGCCTGATGGGATCCACCCTAAATTATTAAAAGAGCTCAGTGGTGTAATAGCAAAACCATTAACAGATTTATTTAACCAATCCTTGTTAACGGGAGTCGTCCCAGAAGACTGGAAATTAGCAAATGTTGTGCCCATTTACAAGAAGAGAGGAATCGGGGAACTATAGGCCAGTTAGTCTTACGTCAGTAGTGGGGAAAATAATGGAAACCATGTTAAAGGAAAGGATTGTTGAACATCTAAAAACACATAGATTACAGGATCAGAAACAACATGGGTTTACCTCAGGGAGATCATGCCAAACTAATCTTATTGATTTGTTTGATTGGGTAACAAAAATAATAGACACAGGTGGTGCAGTAGACATTGCTTATTTAGATATCAGTAAGGCTTTTGATACTGTTCCGCATAGAAGGCTTATCAATAAATTGCAATCTTTGAGCGTGGATTCCAATATTGTTGAATGGATTAGGCAGTGGCTGAGTGACAGACAACAGAGGGTTGTGGTAAATGGAGTTTATTCGGCGCAATTTCTTGTTACCAGTGGGGTACCTCATGGGTCAGTACTTGGACCCATTCTCTTTAATATTTTTATTAGTGATATTGCAGAAGGTATTAATGGTAAAGTATGTCTTTTTTGCTGATGACACAAAGATTTGCAACAGGGTTGACGTTCCTGGAGGGATCAGCCAAATGACAAATGATTTAGGTAAACTAAAAAAATGGTGGGAGCTGTGGCAATTGAGTTTTAATGTGGATAAGTGCAAGATAATGCACCTGGGACGTAAAAACCCAAGGACTGAATATAGAATATTTGATACAGTCCTAACCTCAACATCTGAGGAAAGGGATTTAGGGGTTATTATTTCAGAGGATCTAAGGGTAAGTAGTCAATGTAATAGAGCAGCAGGAAATGCTGGCAGAATGCTTGGAAATGCTGGCAGAATGCTTGGTTGTGTAGGGAGAGCCTGTATTATCAGTAGGAAAAGGGAAGTGCTCATGCCACTGTACAGAGCACTGGTGAGACCTCACTTGTGTGCAGTACTGGAGACCGTATCTCCAGAAGGATATAGACATCTTAGAGAGAGTTCAGAGAAGGGCTACTAAAATGGTGTATGGTTTGAAGGAGAAAAGTTACCAGGAAAGGCTTAATGATCTTAACATGTACAGCTTGGAAAAAAGACGAGACAGAGGAGATATGATAGAAACATTTAAATACGTAAAGGGAATCCACAGGGTAGAGGAAGGGAGTGTATTTAAAAGGAAACAAAGTAGCAAAACAAGAGGACATAGTCTTAGATTAGAGGGGCAATGGTTTAAAAGTAACATCAGGAAGCATTATTTTACTGAGAGGGTGGTGGATACATGGAACAGCCTTCCAGTAGAAGTGGTAGAGGCCAAAACAGTAATTGAATTTAAGCAAGCATGGGATAGGCATAAGGCTATCCTAAACAAAAGATAAATCCAGGTAAAGTATCCATGTAATTGGGCAGACTAGATGGGTCGAAAGGTTCTTATCTGCCGACATTATTCTATGTTTCTGTCTGTGTAACTTTAAGAATCCAGGTATTTTACAAGAATTCGTCAGATCCTGCAATCAACTTTCTGTCGCCTTCATTTGGTTATTTTTATTTTTTGTTGCTCTTTCTTTTATCTAACTTTGTTTCTCCGCTTCGTCATTGATAGTCACGGCTTTATTTAGCACTGCCAGGCCCGGACTGGGACAAAAAATAGTCCCAGGCATTTTGGACTGAGCAGCCCACTGCCGATGATCCGCATGCCATCAGCTTTGTGACGGATCGATGGGGCGGGCCACGCGAGGTAGCACACGCACGAATTGCGCGCGCTACCACCGGACATCAAATATCTGAAATGGACGCAGATGGGGCTACAAAGCACGATCCTCCACAGCACATGTGTGGCTGAGTATTCGCCTTCCTTGTTTTGCAGTGTGCTACAATTTTCTTGCATTTTTGCTAAAGAGGGAGAAAGACAGACAATGTGACAAATAAAGAAATACAGACAACTAAAGACAAAGAGACACAAAGACTGACACCAAGACAAATATATAGTCAGACATATATAGAAAGACAAAGAAGCAAATAAAGACAAATACAGGTGAAACTCAAAAAATTTGAATATGGTACAAAAGTTATTTTATTTCAGTAATGCAACTTAAAAGGTGAATGAAATATATGAGACTCAATAGATGCAAAGCAAGATAGTTGAAGCCGTGATTTGTCATAATTGTGATGATTATGGTTAAAGCTCTTGAAAACCTCAAATCCACAATCTCAGAAAATGAGAATATTCCATGCAATCAATAAAACAAGGATTGTACATAGAACAATATGGGACCTCTGAAAAGTATAAGCTGCAGATGTACTCAGTACTTGGTTTGGGCCCCTTTTTGCAGCAATTCCTGCCTCAATTCGACAATGTGGCATGGAAGGTATCAGCCTGTGGCACTGCTGAGGTGTTATGGAAGACCAGGATGCTTTAATAGCGGCCTTCAGCTCTTCTGCATTGTTCCGTCTCATGTCTCTCATCTTTCTCTTGGCAATGCTCCATAGATTCCCTATGGGGTTCAGGTCAGGTGAGTTTGCTGGCCAATCAAGCACAGTAATCCCACAGTCATTGAACCAGGTTTTGGTGCTTTTGGCATTGTGGGCAGGTGCCAAGTCCTGCTGGAAAATGAAGTCAGCATCCCCATAAGCTTGTCTGCGGAAGGAAGCATGACGTTCTCCAAAATCTCCTGGTAGACGGCTGCGTTGATCCTGGACTTAATGAAGCCCAGTGGACAAACACCAGCTGATGACATGGCTCCCCAAATCAACACAGACTGGAAACTTCACACTGGACTTCAAGCATCTTGCAGTGTGTGTCTCTCCATTATTCCTCCATACTCTGGGTCCTTGGTTTCCAAATGAGATGCAAAAGTTGCTCTCATCAGAAAAGAGGACTTTGGAGCCACTGAGCAACAGACCAGGTGTGTTTTTCTTTAGCCCAGGTAAGACGCTTCTGATGTTGTTTGTTGCTCAGGAGCGGCTTGACAAGAGGAATATGACATTTGAAGTCCATGTCCAGGATGCGTCTGTGTGTGGTGGCTCTTGATGCACTGACTCCAGCCTCAGTCGACTCCTTGTGAAAGTCCCCAACACTTTTGAATGGCCTTTTCCTGACAATCCTCTCCAGGCTGCGTCGTCCCTGCTGCTTGTGCACCTTTTTCTTCCACATAACTTTCTATTAATGTGCTTTGATACAGAATTTTGAGAACATCCAACTTCTTTTGCAATGACCTTTTGAGGCTTTCCCACCTTATGGAGGGGGTCAATGATGGTTTTCTGCACAACTGTCAGGTCAGCAGTAGGGATGAGCCGAACACTCCCCGAGTTCGGTTCGAGCCCGAACCCGAACTTCCCATTTGTTCGGGACCGAACCCGAACCCCCATGCAAGTCAATGGGGCTGCAAATTCGGTTTTTTGGAGTGCCCTCCAAGAGGGCATATATGCTAGATATTTGCCATAAAAGGTGTATGGGGGTCCGGGTAGTGCCCTGGGGGACAGGAAACAAGGACAAAAAGATTTTAAAAAAACCTTTTTAAAGGGACAGTGAGTTTTCCATTAAATAAGGGTTAAAAATAAAAATGAAAAATTACTTCAAATATCGTGCCTAGGAGGTCCCCATAACCTGCCCGTGAAGTGGCGGATTTATAGGATGTATAGAAATATGTAAAAACCAAAAAATGGCATTTCAAATGACGGTAAATGCTTTTCCTTTAATCTATCCATAAACAACTGCTTGGGGCGGCAGTCTGTATGAAAAGAGGAGACATTTTCGGACACGCAGAAAAAGTTTACTGATTTTTTGGCGGTGAAAAGCAGGAGAATGGAAACTTCCTTGGCTTCGTACCCACAACCCCTCCATCAACTGGTCCTCGAATACGTCTCTTTTTCCTCTTATCACTGTCGACACTTCTGTATGAACGGATCTACCACCGAAAAGATCAGCTTTTCCACCTACCCGTCTTCTGAACTACCAGCTAAGTATTCTGACTTCCAAGATGTGTTTGAGAAAAAAGGGGCTGACACATTACCCCCACACAGAGAATATGACTGCCCTATCGACCTCCTTCCGGGAGCACCCATACCCCATGGGCGCATTTACAACCTGTCCGTTCCCGAATCCCAATCCTTGAAGGAGTACATTGAGGATGGGCTCCAAAAAGGATTCATACGTCATTCCACTTCACCTGTCGGGCTGGCATCTTCTTTTTTGGGAAAAGAGATAGTGGACTTCGCCCATGCGTTGATTATAGGGCACTGAACGCAATCACGATATGTAACCGCTACCCGCTACCATTGATCCCCGAGCTATTGGATCGAGTGAAGGATGCTTGTATCTTTACCAAGATCGATCTCCGAGGGGCCTATAATTTGGTACAAATGAGACGAGGGGACGAGTGGAAGACCGCCTTCCGTTCTCGATACGGTCACTTTGAGTATCGTGTCATGCCGTTCGGCTTGTGCAACGCCCCAGCCGCCTTTCAAAACTTTCTCAATTACATTTTTCGTGACATCCTAGATACCTTCCTGGTGATCTACCTGGACGATCTACTGGTATTTTCCTGTTCTATCCGAGAACATGAACAACACGTCCGACTCGTCCTATCTCGTCTCCGCCAGCATAAACTATATGGAAAGATCGAAAAAAGCACCTTCGAAACACCATCTATTGAATTTCTGGGATATATCCTGTCGCCAGGACACGTCGAGATGGATAAGACCAAAGTCAGGGCGATCCTCAATTGGCCAACACCCAAAGACAAAAAGGCGGTCCAACAATTCATGGGGTTTGCCAACTTTTACTGACGCTTCATCCGATCTTTCTCCCACCTTAGTGCACCCATCACATCTTTAACCAAAAAAGACGTGCGATTCCTATGGACCAAAGAAGCTCAACAGGCCTTCGAGAAACTCAAAGAAAGCTTCACCCAAGCACCGATTCTTAAACAACCAGAGATTCACCTTCCGTATTACATGGAGACAGACGCCTCTGATGCTGCCTTAGGAGCAATTTTATCTCAGAAATCCGGAGTCAAGAACCTCCTGCACCCGGTGGCCTTACGCCTTAACCCCGCCGAACGAAACTATAGCATAGGTGAAAAAGAACTCCTAGCAATTAAAAGCGCTCTCGAAGAATGGATACACCTTCTCGAAGGAGCAAAACATCCGGTAACAGTATTCACCGACCACCGCAACCTGGAATACCTCCACACCGCCAAAAGGCTCCGACCTCGACAGGCCAGGTGGGCGCTCTTCTTTGCTCGTTTCTCGCTACACATCACGTATCTACCCGGAACAAGGAACAGAAAGGCAGATGCCCTTTCCCGTCAGTACGACTCAAACACCTTCACTACCACAACCCAAGATGACTCCATCCTGCCTGGCGGCTTCTTCTGTGCCACAAAAGGAGCCCTGATGGAACATATACGAAATCACAGTCTACACCACCAGTCAACATCCAGGGACTCGTCCCCATCAACGGATTCCTGTACCATGAGAAACAGATATATGTGCCTCCTGAGGCCCGTCTACAAGTGTTACAACATGCACACGACATCCCAGCTGCCGGACATGGGGGTGTCAAGAAGACCATAGATGCCGTGCAACGATACTTCTGGTGGCCATCCACCAAGAAGGACGTCGCCGCCTTCGTTCTTTCCTGTCCTGTCTGTGCACGTAACAAGCAACCACGTGCTCATCCTGCCGGTCTTCTACAACCTCTGGCCCCTCCGTTGCATCCATGGAAGGACATCTCGATGGACTTCATTGTGGACCTACCTCCCTCACGCCAATACACAACCATCCTTGTAGTGGTGGACCGCTGTACCAAGATGGCCCACTTTATACCGCAATAGGCCTCCCTACCGCTGCTCACACGGCTACCCTTTTTATCAAAGAAATATTTTGACTCTATGGCACCCCTCATTCCATCATATCAGACAGGGAGTCCCAATTCACGTCTCGCTTCTGATCGCAGATGTGCCATAGCCTACGGATTACCAGGTGTCTCTCTTCTGCCTTTCATCCACAGAGCAACGGCCAAACTGAGCGGACGAACCAGACGCTGGAACAGTACCTTCGCTGTTACACCACACATCTCCAAGACGACTGGTTAAACGTTCTGCCAATTGCCGAATTTGCCTATAATAACCAGGTACACTCATCGACTCGCCTTTCTCCTTTCTACACCAACTATGGATACCATCCTAGCATCCTGCCCGACATACCACTCAACACTCCTGTTCCTGAAGTATCAAACCGGCTAAGGGCCCTATGCTGCCAGCTACGGACATTACGTTGTCAACTACAACTGGCTCAAGATAACCAAAATAAATATGCAGACCGTAATAGAAAGGCTGCTCCGGCATACGCACCTGGGGACAAGGTGTTGCTGTCCACTACTCATCTCCGACTGGACTGTCCGTCTAAAAAAAACTGTGTCCTCGCTACATCGGCCCATTCCGGGTTCTCAAGATGGTCAACTCTGTGGCTACTCATTTAATTCTTCCTTTCTCCTACAGGATCCACCCTGTCTTTCATGTCTCCCTCCTAAAGTCTTGGCGGAGAACCCTTTTCCTGGACGATACACCGAACCGGCCACTCCCATATCTGTGTCAGGAGAGGAAGAATACGAAGTCTTGAGGATCCTGGATTCCCGACTCTGTTATGGAAAATTGGAGTACCTAGTCCACTGGAAGGATTACGGCCCCGAAGAACGATCCTGGGAACCTGTCGCCAATGTTCGTGCTCCAGCAAAGGTTCGTACCTTTCACTTTCGTTACCCATCCAAGCCATCGATGAGGCGCACCCTGGGGTCGCGCCTTGGTGGGGGATCCTGTCATGCCCCGCTCCACGGCCCGGTCTGAACCACCATGCTGGGAGATATACTATACTCACCCGAGGTCCCTCGTGGCACCTTGCTCCAAGTTCCTGGTCCGCAGGATGGAGAGAGAGACCCAGGAGACGCCCCACGCCGCCGGCCAGATCCGAATGCTGAAAGTGAAAGCGCGCATGTGCGAGTACAAACTTCCCTAAGTAATGCAATGTCTGGTACTCTGGCGCCCTCGGCTGGCCGATTAGGGGTACTGCTTGACATCTGTTCTGGAGATCCTCGTATTCCTCCCATTCACCTACCAAAAACTCAGGTACCTCAACTCCACCTATGATACCCAGGTGAAAGGTATTCCCATGATCCTTTGAACCCTATTTAAATCCGCCGCCCTTCTCAACACATTAACCAGGTTCTACTGTTGCCTTCCACTTCAGTTTTCCTAGTGCTCCTCGTATTCCTGACCACGTTGCCTTTCTCTGATCACCGACCCGGATTGCCATATCGACTACGCTGCCTTCTTCTGCCCATCAACCCGGATTGCTATATCGACTACGCCGCCTTCTTCTGCCCATCGACCCGGATTGCCATATCGACTACCCTGCCTTCTTCTGCCCATCGACCCGGATTGCCATATCGACTACGCTGCCTTCTTCTGCCCATCGACCCGGATTGCCATATCGACTACGCTGCCTTCTTCTGCCCATAGACCCAGGATTACCTTATCGACTACGCTGCCTTCTTCTGCCTATCGACCCAGATTTCCATATCGACCACGCTGCCTTCTTCTGCCCATCGACCTGGATTGCTGTATTGACTACACCACCTTCTTCTGCCCATCGACCCGGATTACCACATCGACCACGCTACCACCTTCGTTACTATTTTGTTATTATTCTGGAACTTCTGTTACTTGATTTACATTCTTTTTCTATGCGCTAAGAATCCCTCAAGAAGACCATCCCAGCTGTATCATTGTTCTGGACTTAAGTTACTTTCCTTGTTTCATTAAAGATTGTTTATTTCTACATGGTCTCCTGAATTCCTTACTCCCTCGGCTTGCCATTGGGTTCCATACTCATACTACACAGGGGTCTCAAACCCTGCATTACAGCAGGTGTTATGGCTGAATTAGCTGATTAGAGTGGGACACTATGAGCCTAGAATATATTGCACCATTTCATAATACATTTTCACGGCCACTATTCTATTCTCATCCTGCTTGACCTCTCGGCTGCTTTTGACACTGTTGACCACCCCCTCTTTCTACAGACCCTCAACTCTCTGGGTCTCGGTGACACTGCACTTGCTTGGGTTGACTCCTATTTATCCAACAGGTCTTTCTGTGTGTCCTTTGCTGGTAACTCCTCCTCTTCATTGCCTCTATCTGTTGGTGTACCTCAAGGCTCTGTCCTTGGTCCTCTGCTCTTTTCCATCTACACCTCCTCCCTGGGCAAAATCATCAACAGCTTTGGCTTTAATTACCACCTCTACGCTGATGACACTCAGATCTACCTCTCTACCCCTGATCTCTCTCCCCCTGTCCTCTCAAAAGTCAGTGACTGTTTATCTGGCATCTCCTCCTGGATGGCCTCCCACCACCTAAAGATCAACATGTCAAAGACTGAGCTCCTACTTATTCCTCCCTCCAATGCCTCCCCACCTCCTGACTTCTCTATCACGGTGGAGGGTATCACCATCTCCCCATCAAACCAAGTTCGCTGTCTTGGAGTTACACATGACTCTGCTCTTTCCTTCATCCCCCACATCAAGTCTCTTTCCTCCTCCTGCCGATACCAACTGCTTAATATTTCCAGAATTCGGCCATTTCTTACCGCTGTCACCACAAAACAACTCATACACGCTCTGGTAATCTCCCGACTCGACTATTGCAATAATCTCTTATCTGAGCTCCATCTGTCCCGCCTCTCCCCCCTACAATCCATCCTGAACGCCTCCGCCAGGCTAATTCACCTCACCTGCCGCTCTGTCTCTGCCGCTCCCCTCTGCGAGTCCCTTCACTGGCTCCCCATCCACTGCAGAATTAAGTTCAAAATCCTTATCCTTACCTACAAAACCCTCACTAACTCAGCTCCCCACTACCTGTCCTCACTAATCACCAAATACACCCCAGCCCGCTCCCTAAGGTCAAACAGTGACCTGCGCCTAGCTTCTCCCCGCATCACCTCTTCCAATGATAGACTGCAGGATTTCTCACGCGCAGCCCCCACTCTCTGGAACGCTCTCCCTCGTACTGTCAGACTTTCCCCTAACTTCTCTTCCTTCAAACGCTCCCTGAAAACATTCCTATTTAGGGAAGCCTACCACCCAACTCACTGATGCAACCATCAATCACTCTCACTTTACAGTCCTCTCCTCCTGTTTCCAACCCCAACCCTCTCAGATTGTGAGTTCCTACGGGAATAGGGCCCTCATCTCCTCCTGTACTGTTTGTCAAATGTTGTTCAATGTATTGTAACCCTGTCAATACTGTGCTTATTGTACAGCGCTGCGGAATATGCTGGCGCTTTATAAATAAAGAATAATAATAATAATAATAATATTCTAGTTTTCTGAGATGGTGGATTTGGGGTTTTCATGAGCTGTAACCAGAATCATCACAATTATGACAAATCACGGCTTGAACTATCTTGCTTTGCATGTAATGAGTCTCATATATTACTTTCACCTTTTAAGTTGCATTACTGAAATAAATGAACTTTTGTACTATATTCAAATTTTTCGAGTTTCACCTGTATAGATAGACACATAAAGACAAAGAGACAATTAAAAACAAACAGACACTTAAAGACAGATGTGAGAAATAGAGACAAACAGACAAATAAGACAAACACATAAAGACAAATATAGACAGACTAAACAGACAAATAAAGACAAATATAGACAGACTAAACAGACAAATAAAGACAGAGATATTTAAAGACAAAGAGACAAAAAAGATGAATAAAGCTAGACAGTCATATAAACCACACAGTCAAATAAAGGCAGACACAGATTGAAATGTTCGGACAAACTCTGATAAATGAAGACACAAATAGACGAGGAAAGACACCGTCAAGCACAGAGGTCGCCTTACTGAAAAACAGAGGAGTCAGAGAAATGGACGGACAGCAAGTAGCAGCGTCTGTCAGTGAGGACATTGACGAGAGGTCAATGTATTTATGGTATTTTCCGGATAATTCTGTGTTGTTGTCGCAGCGTGTGGCCTGATCTCCTGTTTGTTTTGTTCGCAGGACACGGCTCCGGGTTTACAGAAGCTGAATTTTACAGTAAAACAGACAGAATGTAAGAAATGGGATAAAAGGAGCCTCTGGGACTGTCCGTTCAGAAAACGCGGGGTGAGTTACCTGGGGGTGAAACCCCATTACCCAATGGGTTTATAGTGTATATTCACCAGAACATGGTTTGTTTTGACATGTGACTGGAGATGATGTGCGTCTGTGTCTCTTCTCATACTAAACCTCTTGCTGGAGATGTCCCCTGTTATAATATCTTCTATAGGTTCGTGATGGCCTCAAGTGTGAGGCTCGACTGGGCAAGTTACAATGAAGCAACAATATAATATTGATTTTGACAGAGATGCGCCTGGAGGAGGAAAGCAGTGAGATGGAGGGGAAGAGTAGGAAAAGTCAGTAGGGGAGACGGGGAATGTCACAGATGTGAAGGGGAGCTGGATTAGCAGTTACGGAGAAGGTTTGGGTGGTGATTGAGGTCAACAAAAGCAGTTAGGTCAGTGGTAGCTATCCTTGGCACACATGAAACATCTTGGTTGAGTACTCCACGAGTGGCTAGGAATCATGGGAAATGTAGTTTTGGAACATGGGTATGAGTTAAGGAGGAAGCTATTGATGACTGAGATTAGGAAAACAGATTTGGGTGGGTAGAGATGCCGGTAGGATGGGGAGCAGCAAGGGAAACTAAGGTAACAAAGGGTGATGCAGGTGGCAAAGTGTTCAAAAGTGGGTCAGAAGGTGATAGAATGTAGCACTGCGCCTCATGGTGGCTGATTGGAGCCAGTAAATCCAGACATATCATTGGTTTTTCAAGGCGTATTCAGAACGTGCTGTTCAGCGGATTATTGCCTAATGGTGCCGAATCAAGCCAATTTTATCTCAACTCCTCAACATAGATATTCCCATAAAGTATGACCGAGGAACAGACTGGATCATAAACTTCCTCAGTTATAGAAGTAAATTCCCCTGTCACCTAATTTAACCAAAATTCCCATTTCTTCCCTATTTTTCTGACACAGATTGAAAAAGACTGCAGCGCAACCATTGACCGCACGAAGGAGGAGCGGACGATCCAGGTTACCTGTGTGATTAACCAGCACGCTGCGGCAGTGAGAGTGAGTGTCAGCAAGTCCCGGGGTAACGTCAGGGTGATACTTAATAACATATCTAGATATTAATAGGGGCAGATGTGGCATTTTCTGGTGGAAACTTCCCAAGAAAGGTGGAAAATTGATATAGACTTCTCTGAGGATCTCATTCATGTATCTTTTAGTGTTATAATCTGTTTGGTTTGGGTTGTTTTATGATGTCATTCACAGACTTTTGGAAAGACGGTGAGTGAATGGTGATGTTAGTGTTGGGATGAGTAACTGTTAAGTGACTTTAACGCATGCCCCTATATTACATCCCTAACACTAAACCCATGAGAAATCTGCTAGCGCTTGGGTTTTTGCACAAGGTTCTATGAGCTTACTGTACTTTGCGCATCTGATACTTAGCATGGGAAGCGCAATCAGTAATTAGCGTTTCTATAATAACGGTATTACAAAGTACTAGCACTAATTACCGCAGCGATGGGATAAACCTAAATTTAGCAACTCCTAAAAGCTGGGGCTGATTCCGGTTTTGTGAAATCATTTAGAACATCCCCAAATAAATTCGATATTCACCTCTCATTCCACGGCGAGAACGATGGCCCATTCAGCCATTTCTTGACCCCCTAGAACAGAGCGAGACGGGGAACAAATAGTTCCCAGTCTCCCTCCACGATCACTCAGCGGCGATTGCACAGGGCTCGCAGCCCAGAAGCACAACTCTCAATGGAGTCCTATGGACAACAGGAGAGTGAATGGTGAGGATTGGAAGATATGGTGGACAGCGAGAGAGTGAATGGTGAGGGCTGCGAGACATGGTGGATAGCAGGAGAGTGAATGGGGAGGATTGGGCGACATGGTAGGCAGTGGGCTATGAAGGTGAGGATTGAAAGACACAGTGGACAGCAGAAGAGTAAATGTTGAGGATTGGGAGATGGGGTGAACAGTGTGAGAGTGAATGGAGAGGACTGAGGAAAAACGTGGAGCAATGGAGAACAAATGGCAATGTCTGAGCAAAATGGAGAGAGAGCAAATGGCAACGTCTGAGGGGAAGATGGAGAGAGAGGAGAGAGAACGGCAAGAAATGAGAAAGGTAGACAGCAAGATGGGAAGAAGGGAATGATGAATGGAGGAAGAGTAAACGATGAAGAAGAAACACGATGATGGATGGGATGGAACGATGAGATAAAACTAACAGAAATGAATAGGGAAATAAGAAAAAAAACGCTGTGTTTGGTTATTCAGAAGAATATTATTATCTGTGTTGACGGAGCTAGATTCACCTCATTGACCCACAGCCGCGTCACGCGATCAATGATACAAATATCAGAAAATGTCTGTGTTTACCCTGTGAGACGTGTATCGATGTGTCATCATGTGTTTTTCAGACTAAACGTTCTAGGCCATGCAATTGTCGGTGCTGCTACGTTGCCCGTGGCAATGGGAGGTGCCTCTTGAGACCCGGGTGTTTTACCGTTGCGGCTCGTCCAAACAGAAGCGTCTGATCCAACCGACTGCAGGAAAGAAAACAAGAACAAGATTTTATATCTCACAACTGTTTGTTTCTGTTATTATTTAATATATCTTGTGTTTGAGATTGTGTTACTATCCACATACATATACTCGTGTGCAGAGGAGAGGGGGAGTGGGGGAGGGGGGTGTAGCTATACTGATACTTTTATAGATATTTACCATCCAGAGGTAACACATAGAAACACACTATACACTCACTCGATATATGAACGGATCACGCCCTGTTTCTTCTTTTTATGTCTTTCTTTTTTACCATGTGAGAATTTCGAGGTGAGATACACAACTCAAGGGATAAAGATTAATAAATCCAATTATTAACCCACTGGGTGCTGCAACACATGAATGATACTGCGTATATTTACCAGCTAGAGCTGCAGAGATTCATTCTATTATCTCCATGAAGGGACGTCACGTATTTATAAACACTGTAGCGTTGATGCCCGTTCACTCTTTTGCTAAAGTCATGTTTGTTTTTATTAATCTTAATAAATGTTTATATATTGGAGCTGAGTGTGGGCATTTTATATTGTTATTGATATTTTATATTGAACTTCTGCTACATCCTTTGTAATATCAGGTATAGGAGCTTCAGGAATTCTGGGTATTATTCCTAACGTATAGAAAAAGAATGCATTCGATTTATAAATCACAAACGCCCCAAACGTAACGCTATGCGTGTAAAACACAAGAGTAACAGAACATATAAGGGGTTATTCCAACGTCGACTGGTGAAGTTTTTAAATGGAGACGGGCAGGACTCCACCCACATCTTGCATAAGTCCCACCCCCTGATAATGATAAATCCTCACATTTAAGCCTTGATTTAAGCGGTTATTCAGAGAGAACCAATCTGGCCTCAAAATGGCACCGAACAGTGAGTTTCCCCATACGGTGACATTTCGGGGCAATTTGGCTATTCAGAGAGCAGGCGGTTTGCCAAATTTTGGCGAACTGCCAGCAAGTACGGTGCCTGTTCGGCGGCAGTGAAATCCCCCATAGAGAAGCAATGTTTAATCTATTCACATTGAACAGCAGAGAAATGTCAGTGAAATGCCCTGATGTTCAGTGGTTTCATTCGGCAGGTTTATTCAGGCGAATCCCATAGGCTTCAATGTTAAAAATATTCCCGTTTTAATCCAATATCTACATTTAATTTATTGATTTTTTTGATAGCTGCCACGATGGCACACCCTGAGACAGTCCTGGGGGAAAAAAATGGGGGGGTCGAAAGGGGTCCAGCACAATCGGAAAATAAAAATGTAAAAAAGAAAGG
The DNA here is from genome assembly GCA_009667805.1 of Leptobrachium leishanense. NCBI lineage: Eukaryota > Metazoa > Chordata > Amphibia > Anura > Megophryidae > Leptobrachium > Leptobrachium leishanense. Next base: position 336,343,654 of record CM019067.1, read on the forward strand.
TCATCTCAGCGTCCCAAGTAAAGTAGATTAGGGAAAGTAGTGAAAAAAACCAACAAAAAAGAGAAAAAGTAGTGACACAAATTAAAATGGGAGGGCGGACTTCTCTTCATCCAGTATCCAGGAATGGAGCCAGCATCTCAGCAGGTAGGACAGCATGGGGTGTAAGGTCATCATCACCTCAGACCCACAGTGCTCCTGATGAACAGGCTTCACCTTGTTACACCAGCGAGGTCCCCTTATTGAGGCGTGTGGAGTAAATGTATCATATACTCCTATTAGGAGTTTCTTTTTTTTTTTCATGTGTCAAGAATGGAAACTCCACCATTGTGTCCATAAAGCAGACACTTTGAGAAGCTCAAGAAGCGACGTCATGGCCTGTCACTGAGAGCAAGAGGGGAGGAAGAGGATGATGGAATCATATAAAGACATTGCGGATCGTGTGGTGGTTCCTAGAAGACCTGCATCAGCAGCGCGGGCATTCTAAGAAACCCAGAGATATTTAAAGTTCCAATCAAAAATCCGTAGAATTGATGACTGTTCAGTAAAAAGTACCCGAACGTTTACTTTAGCTTGAATCATTAGGTTGTGCAACATTGTTTCCTAGTTTTGCCATGTTGTTCTCTGTGTGTTGCTTCTAAGGAAACAAGTAATGCTGCTGGTTTTGTAAAACACTGCGGTTCGTTTCGTAAGAATCTTAAACAGATACACTGGATACATTAATATTATATAAAATACTACCAGGAATCTTTTATCGCTCCATAATTATCCCATGTTACAAACGGATTGATTTTAATAAATTTGTGTATTTTAATGTAACGCTATTTATCTGTGTAGACACGGCTCAAAATTCTTTTTCGTCCACTCGCCTTGGGCGATCATAAATTCAAGCAGGGCAAGTGGAAATATGGAATTCCTTGTTCAATAATAAACGCAAGGGGTTGTTAACGCCTTCACTACCAAGTGATTTTCTAAAAAAACATTGTTAGAAACCAGCGTTTTTTTGTAAAATCATTTATGATTAATTATACATTAATACCGGCTGGGTGGAGTAGAGGTAACATCACTGCTCTGCGTGGAGAGAGCCTGTGGAGACATGGGTTCGATCCCAGCAAGAGCACCTCTCCAGCAAGTGTCCTTGGGCAAGACACCTAGCGGTACATACTCGCCACCCAGGACATACTTGAAAACTAGAGAAATCTCAATGTATCCTTCCTGGGAAAATACTTTCTCAAAAAAAAATACATACACGGTTATTCAAAGAGAATCAAAAAGTCACCGCACGTTCGGTGACTTTTCGCTCTGTGCAATTCGGCGATCCCATTTCAGGGACCCTGCGGTGTATTCAGCAAGAACCACAGGGTCCCTGAATTGCAGGGATAGGTCGCCGCAAACCTGCCGAAAACTCACCGCAAAACGAGGACAAACGCACACCAAAACCCGCAAAAACAGCTGGTTTAACCCGCCGAAAACGCCGGAAAAACCCGAGCAGGAGCCAATCACACGCAGCGCAGTCGACGGAAAAAGCCGACACCGCAGACGAATGGAGTGAATAAATTAGAAAAACAGTTTGAAAAGTGAAACGCTGTTTGCAAAGAAACTACTGAGCGAAAAATGTCTGAAATTTACATATAAAATCCAATGAATGATAATAAAGAGGCTGTTACAGAAAAAAGAAGTAAAGTAAATTTGTTTTAAAAAACAAAAATCCCGAAAAATGCTTAAAATATCCTAAAAAATCTATAAATAAAGAGACTTTTCACTGCAGAATATTATAATCAACAGTTTATTAGATATTGAATTAAAATGAGAATATTTTTAATCTTGAAGCCTAGGAGATTCGCCTGAATAAACCTGCCGAATTAACGAATGAAACCACCAAATGGCAGGGCATTTCGGGAACCTTTCACTGCTGGTTTTTGTTCTCTGAATAGCCGAAGCATTGCTTTTTCATGGGGATTTCACTGCCCTCGAACAGGCACCGAACAGGCACCGTATGTGCAGGCAATTCGCCAGGATTTGGCGAATTGCTTGCTCTTTGGATAGCCGAATGGCCAAGAAAGGTAACCGAACACCGATTTTCAGCGGTCGGTTCCCTTTCGGCAGCAATTCGGATCTCTTTGTATAACCCTGTTAGCGTATACTGTAAATAACCTATTTGGCCACTAGATGGCACATCTACTGCCAAATTGAGTTAAGGAGGTTTGAGCATCAGGTCTATTAGAAAATAAAACCCTGGCATTTTACAGCACTACATTATAATCCCTCCCCTAGAAAATTTTGTGGGTTTCCCATGTTCTTAAATTTTGATGTTCTTGCTCCTTCTGCTTCATGGCATTTGGAACATAATTAGATTAGGACAGATAATGGGATAAACATTGCTCAACATCCCTAGACAAGACAGGGCAATGACAGTGATGGATGGTAAACAGGATTACAGTCCAAAACATCAGATAATTTGGCAGTGTTTGCCTGACAAGGACGATTAACAAAAGACCACTCAAACATACAACAGATAATAGCACATTCCTGAGAGGGGATTCTGGAAAAGGTGAAAATAATCCACACAGTTGACCTATCAGCAGATAACAACAGATACACAATATAGGCAATGACATTATTTATACTAACACTGATTACACAAACACCCTACAGGCACAGGGCGACTTCAACATAAGAGATGACAGGGAAATCACATAGAACATCAGGATGCCTGCACCTCCCAAAATACATCTCTAGGCTATGAACCCCAAGTTTCAAGTGATACATGTTTTTTTTTACCCCCGTTCTGCGACTGATCAACATCTTTTTGTGTTCGGTGGCCGATTGGCAGTCAGTTTGGCAGATTGTCAGCTGCATTCTGCACTTTGTTTGGCAGTCAGCAGCTGCGTTTGGCAGGTTGATCAGCAGCATTCGTCGGATCCCTTTGGCTCTCTGAATGACACCTACAGGGTTATTCAAAGAAAATCACAAAGTCACTGCACGTTCAGTGACTTTTCGTTCTCTTCAATTCAGTGCGATTTGGCGATCCCATTTCGGCGACCCTGCGGTGTATTCAGCAAGCACCAGAGGGCCGTCGTAGTGCAGGGAAAAGCTGCCGTAAACCCGCTGAACACTCACCGCAAAACCTGGCGAACGCACACCAAAACCCACAGAAACATCTGGATTAACCCCGCCGAACACACCGGAGAAACCTGAACAGCCACCGATCACAGTGCAGAGCAGCCGCTGGAAAGACCCAACACCGTAGACGAATGGAGTGAAAAAAAAGAAAAGAGTGCACTTGAATATTTGAAAAGTGAAACATTGTTTGCAAAGAAACTACTGAGCGAAAATGTCTGAAATTTACATATAAAATCCAATGAATGATAATAAAAAGAAAAAACTATTTAACCACTTCGCTGCGGTGGACGCGCTGCGGTGGACGCAGGTAGCGTTCCATGCGGTGGACGCGCTGAGCGCGTCCTCTCTTCAGGGCCAGCGTTCGGCCGGGTTCCGGCTGATCGCTGGCCCCCCCGGTGCGGGCTGACATCCTCGATGTCAGCCCAGCACCCGGAACCAACGCCGGAGTAATTCGGTGTCATTGCGGGGGCGCGATGACACCTTATCCAGGCGCCCCCCCCCGCATGTGCGGAGGAGGCGCCTGAAAGGGAGGGGGGGGGAGTTCCTTCGGACCTCTCTCCCTCCTGATCGGCGGCGTGCAGGGGGTTAACCCAGGCACCGTTTGGAAGGGCACAGCCTGCCCTTCCAAATGGTACCTGGCATTAACCCCATGGGGGCCGGATCACGAATCGGCGCCGAAAAGCGCCGGTTCGTGATCCTTTCCCAGAGCTGGCCGACATCTTGGAAGGCAGCCAAGCTTCCGGGAATGCCCCCTGACAGGGGTTCCAATGAACCCCCTATCTCCCGATCCGTGGCAGTTAAGGGTTAATGTTTGGTATTGTTGGATCGGCCAGAGCATGGCCGTTCCAACAATACCAAATATGAGTATAAAAAAAGTTTAAAAAAAATATATATATATTTTTAAAAAAAATTATAAAAAAAAATAAACAAGTTTTTTTTTCTTTTTTTTGGTTTGTTAATGCAGCAATATTGTTCCCATTTCAATTATAATGTGAACAATGATGCTGCACTAACGATTTTTATATGCGGTGCGTTTGTTAAAAATCGCGTAATTTTCCCCAAGAAAAATGTAACGAGACCCCATCTCTAATTTTTTTAACAAGCGCACCCCATACAAAATATAACCGCAAACGCTCGCATGTTAAAATGCGAACAAAAAAAACACTTTACACGTTGTAAATTATTTAAAATTCATATTTTATTGCATTTTTTGTTATAGTATACAGACAGGACATAACGTATACATATAATAATGACATATTATGAATCTGCCGAGTCTGACGGAAAGAGTGATATATAATATGTCTGGGTCATATACTAAAATAAGCTTCAAAACGCGTTTAAACAAGATGAGCAAAATCAGTAAAAATGAGCTCAGCACAGAGGCGGGAAAAGCCTCAGCAGCGAAAGGGTTAAAAGAACAAATGGAAAACAAATTCACAAAAAATCCTGAAAAATGCCTAAAAAAATCTATAAATAAAGAGACTTTTTACTGGAGAATATAATATTAAACAGTTTATTAGATATTGGATTAAAACGGGAATATTTTTAACATTGAAGCCTATGGGATTCGCCTGAATAAACCTGTCGAATGAAACCACTGAACAGCAGGGCATTTCGGCAACTTTTCACTGCTGGTTTTGTGTTCTCTGAATAGACGAAGCATTGCTTCTCTATGGGGATTCACTGCTCTCGAACAGGCACCGAACAGGCACCGTATGTGCAGGCAATTCGCCAGGATTTGGCGAACTGCCTGCTCTCTGAATAGCCGAATGGCCAAGAAAGGTAACCTTGCACTGAATTTCACTGTTTGGTTCCCTTTCGGCAACAATTCGGATCTCTTTGAATAACCCTGCAAGAGTTTAGAGAGATGGTCAATAGGCAAATAATTTATAACAGGGAGGAGCAAAGCAGACTGAGAGTAAGAACACAATTAAACAAACACAAAAGGAAAAAAATAACACAGTAATATATCATCATTAAAGCTTAAACAATCAGGGTTATTCAGAGAGCACAGAGTCACCGACATTTCTGTGCTCTCCCATTCCCCGTACTTCAGCTAATCTGATTCACGACCCTGCGGTGAATGCTGAATTCAACACAGCGTCCCCGAAGTGCAGAGAACAAGCTGCCACACACATCCAAAAAAACGTCGCAAAACTGTTGAATCGTTCGGAAAAGCCACCAAAAACCTGCCGAATTGATCTGACGATCTGCAGGAAAACAGTTGATTCGACACGAAAAAAGTCGACGACTAGTCGAACAGAGTGCCGACCAGCCACCGGAAAAAGCCGACAAGCTGCCAAACAGGGGTAAAAAACAACAAACTAAAAAAAGACAAGCGACTTTTAAAAGGTGTTTGCATGAAAATGCCTGGAATTAATATATAAGATCCTATAAATAACATTAAAAAGGTCTGTTACAGAAAGAAAAGGAAAAAGAACGGGGGAAAAAGATGCCAAAAAAACAAAAAAAATCATAATAAATAGACTTTTTGCTGCAAGTAAAAAGAATAAATGGTTTAATAGATATTTAATAAAAACGGGAATATTTTTAACAATGAAGCCTATGGGATTCTCCTGATTAAACCTGCCGAATGAAAACACCGAACATCAGGGCATTTCACTGACATTTCTCTGCTGTTCAATGTGAATAAATTAACCATTGCTTCTCTATGGGGGATTTCACTGCCGTCGAACAGCACTGTAATTCGCTGGCAATTCGCCAATATTTGATGAAATGCCAGCTTTTTGAATAGTCAAATTGCCCCGAAATTGTACTGTATGGGCACATTCAGTGTTCAATGCAATTTCATGGTCAATTCGGCTGTCTCTACAAGTTGTGTTGATTGAAGAATACCTTGCAGGCTGGTTTCAGAGGGGAAGGTGGAGTTGAGTGTGGCTGTGGAGAAGAAACACAGAAGTAACGGTCCATTTTGTTATATCTTCGCTGACCAGAACACCGGGCATTGGATCAAGTTAACCCTTTGAGTGCATGATCCTTTCAGGAAATTTATATATATACAAGATCTGTCTTCTGTTTATTTACCATACTTATCCATACGATATCAATATTAGCATTTACAACCCCCCCCCCCCCACCCTTCTGCTTGGCTCTTTATTGTTCAATTCTATGATTTTGGTCGGTATAGCGTCAAAACCTGAGGAAGAGAGGTTACAGTCTCATAAGCTTGTCTTTTAAATGTAACATTAGTCCAATAAAAAAGATAGCACTACTACTGCTGTACTTTGATGATTTTGGCATCTGGAATAACACAGCTTACCAAATCTACACTATATATATCTGTGTATACCTGGCTCAAAATTTCCAGTCTCCCAGTCGCCTAAAGGTGATCATAAACTCATGCAGGGCAAGTGGAAATTTGCACTCATCAAATCACGGCATTCAGACACCCTGTATGTTTAGACACCCTGTATGTTTAATTCCAGTGTGCATGCATCCCAGCTGGAGGTCGAATGTATGAAGGAATAGCTACAATAGCACAGGCAGGGATGCTCAGTATGATGTAGACTTGTGCACCGATTTTTTTTTCGGTTCGATTCGGTTCGATTCGTTCGGATGTTTAAAATTTCGATTCGGCTCGTTTCGGCCGATTTCTGTTTCGATTCGGCTCGGTTCGGCTCATTTTTCGTATACATTTTTTTCTCGGAATATCAACCATTTTTCGTGTTTTCGGGTCACTCTGCTCGTTTTTTGTATCGACTTTCGTGATTTCGGAAATTTTCATTTTTTGCGGAATGTCTGTTCTCCTCGTTTCAAAGTGTCTAACTCTATTCGTTTTGACGTAAACTACTATGGTTTACTTTTTTTATACTTTATATATTTTTTTATAATTAATTTTTGGTTTGTTTTTCGGATCCAATAATTCATTCTGTCGATACGATAATTCTGGCGATTCTATCGTGTTTTTTTTTTATTAAATAAAGATCCTTTTTTTCTTATGAATAATTGAATATACATTTCACAACTTTATTTAATCATATTAAAATGCTATGAAAGCCAAGGAACAAAAAACATGAACAAAACGATTTAAAAAACGCTAAACTGACCCGAATGCCACAAGAAACAAGTGATACGCATTTACAAATACAAAATTTACAGAATCAGCGATATAACCGATAATAGTTAAATATACGATGTCCAGAATTACCGAAATGGAACCGAAATCCCGAATGGAACCGAAATCATGAATAGAGCGAAAATAAATTTCGATTTGACACATTTCAAGTCCATTCGAAAAATCCAAAAAAAATTTGTTTCGGCTCGCAAAACTTTTCGGACCTGTCGGTTTTCGGGTCCGATCCGATTCGGAAATTCGGCCGAATCCGAAGACAGGAATCGGGAAATTTCGTGAAAATTCCGAAATTCCGAAACCCGAAACGCACATCCCTAGTATGATGGCACAGGACACTTTAGTGGGCGCCAGGAAGGAGCTGCCCTATAACATGTAGAGGGGTAGCACAGAAAGGATCTGATGATTTTGGCATCTGGACTAACACAGCTTACCAAATCTACAATCAATATACATATACACTATATTGCCAAAGTATTCGCTCACCTGCCTTGGCTCGCATATGGATGGGTGAGCGAATACTTTTTGCAATATAGCGTATATCTGTGTATACACAGCTTAAAATTCCCAGTCTCCTAGTCGCCTAAAGGTGATCATAAACTCATACAGGGCAAGTGGAAATCTGTACTTGTCAAATCACAGCATTTAGAAACCATGTACTGTATGTTTAATTTCAGTGTGCATGTATCCCAGCTGGGGGTCAGATGTATGAAGGGATAGCTGCAAAAGCACAGGCAGGGATGCTCAGTATGCTGGCACAGGACACTTTAGGGGGCGTCAGGAAGGAGCTGCCCTGTAACATGAAGAGGGGTAGCACAGAAAGTAGAAGGTTCTTCCTGTGCTCCCCCTCTGCATGTCACAGGATGGCTCCTTCATGTGCTCCTCCTCTGCATATTACAAGGCAGCTCCTTCCTGTGCTCCCCTGCTCCATGTCACAGGGCAGCTCCTTCTTGTGTTCCACTTCTGCATGTTACAGGGCAGCTCCTTCCTGTGCTCCCCTCTGCCTGTCTCAGGGCAGCTCCTTCCTTTACTCCCCCTCTGCATGTCACAGGGCAGCTCCTTCCTTTACTCACCCTCTGCGTGTCACAGGGCAGCTCCTTCCTGTGCTCCCCCTCTGCGTGTCACAGGGCAGCTCCTTCCTGTGCTCCCCCTCTGCATGTTACAGGGCAGCTCCTTCCTGTGCTCCCCTCTGCGTGTCTCAGGGCAGCTTCTTCCTTTACTCCCCCTCTGCGTGTCACAGGGCAGCTCCTTCCTTTACTCACCCTCTGCGTGTCACAGGGCAGCTCCTTCCTGTGCTCCCCCTCTGCTTGTCACAGGGCAGCTCCTTCCTGTGCTCCCCCTCTGCATGTCAGAGTAATATGTATACCAGAAAACATGGTAGATCAGGTGAGCAGATACATGTCAGGATGTGTCAGAACGTGAGTATTAAATGTGACCATATGATAAATATGTGTATGTTTTGTGTATTTTGTGTATACTCCCCATGTGTGTTCTCAGTGTTTCACTATAACAAGTGTATGATTGGATGTGATCAATAAAGCTGGGGAGAGGGGTATCACACCAAAGGGGTATCATACCAGGTGGGGATGGGTCCAGCCTGGTGGGGTTGCAGTGGAATAAGTGCAATAACCCAATTTTCAACATCTCCTTAATATCTAAAAATCTGAAATTACTTGTTATGATATTATCTTAAAAAATCAAAAGTAATTTTTCTCGGATTACACATATTTTGCAAAAAAAATACCGGAAGTCCCTCAGATTGTGCAGGTTTACGTTTGAACTGGATGCGCTAAAAAGGGAAGGATAGCGCAACTTTACCGTGGAATAAGACCACAGAAACAATTTCCCACATTAGCAGTTTATGGGTAATTTCTCAAGAAAACCACTTGTAACGTTTAAAAAAAAAAGCGATCAGCGCAAACGATATAAAAGCATCGACGGTGCTCAATGACAGCATCGCTGAGACATGATGGAGAGTTTCGTGAGGGTTTACTTTGCTCTCTGTGTGTCCTCCTCGGTGGTGACATGCGTTTCCATCACCACCTCCAAGCCTTGGACTAATGAGAAGATCTCAGCCCTGGCCACGGAGAGCGCCGAATACTACAACTATATATCCGGGGAGAACGACTACTACCGCTTACTGAACCCCAAGAACCCCAGCTTTATAGTAAGTATCATTATACCGAAGCTTCTACATGAACATGTCGCTAGTATGGGTTTACACAGGGGCTGACTGGCAGCCTGGGGCGACTACACCGCGGTCAGCTGTCAGTCCCACAAAAATGGCCAAAAAATTGCATTTTTTTAAATAAAAAACCCTTTCAATCACAAAATAGGCAAAGATTCCATCAAAACTGCCCTCCTTCATGTTAGTGATGCAAAGTAATCATCTGATAGATACAGATACATATAGATACAGATACATAGAGATACAGATAGATACAGATATAGATAGATACAGATAGATACAGATTCAGATAGATACAGATAGATACAGATATAGATAGATACAGATAGATACAGATATAGATAGATACAGATAGATACAGATACAGATAGATACAGATAGATACCGATAGATACAGATATAGATAGATACAGATAGATACCGATAGATACAGATATAGATAGATACAGATAGATACCGATAGATACCGATAGATACAGATATAGATAGATACAGATAGATACAGATACAGATAGATACAGATAGATACAGATATAGATAGATACAGATACAGATAGATACATAGAGATACAGATACATACAGATGGATGCATAGATACAGATATACATACAGATACAGATAGAGATAGATAGATACAGATAGATACAGATAGATACAGATACAGATACAGATAGATACAGATACAGATAGATATAGATACAGATACAGATAGATACAGATAGATACAGATACAGATAGATACAGATACAGATAGATACATAGAGATACAGATACATACAGATGGATGCATAGATACAGATATACATACAGATACAGATAGATAGATAGATACAGATAGATACAGATACAGATACATACAGATACAGATACAGATAGATACATATAGATACAGATACATACAGATACAGATACTGATAGATACAGATACAGATAGATACAGATAGATACAGATAGATAGATAAATAGATACAGATAGATACAGATAGATAGATAGATACAGATACATACAGATAGATAGATAGATAGATAGATAGATAGATAGATAGATAGATAGATAGATACAGATAGATAGATACAGATACATACATATACAGATAGATACAGATACATACAGATACATACAGATAGATACAGATACATACAGATACATACAGATACATACAGATACAGATAGATATAGATACATAAAGATACAGATACATACAGATACATCCATAAAGATACAGATACATACAGATACATACAAATACAGTTAGATACAGATACAGATAGATACAGATACAGATACATACAGATACTTATAGATACAGATAGATATAGATACATACAGATACATACAGATACAGATACATATAGATACAGATACATACAGATACAGATAGATACATATACAGATACATACAGATACAGATACATATAGATACAGATACATACAGATAGATACAGATAGATACAGATTTATACAGATACATACAGATACATATAGATACAGATAGATACAGATACAGATAGATACATATAGATACAGATACAGATAGATACATATAGATACAGATACATACAGATACAGATACATATAGATACAGATAGATACAGATAGATACAGATACAGATAGATACATATAGATACAGATACAGATAGATACATATAGATACAGATACATACAGATACAGATACATATAGATACAGATAGATACAGATATATACAGATACATACAGATACAGATAGATACATACAGATACCGATACATACAGATACAGATAGAAACATAGAAACATAGAAAAATGTCGGCAGATAAGAACCTTTCGGCCCATCTAGTCTGCCCAATTACATGGATACTTTACCTGGATTTATCTTTTGTTTAGGATAGCCTTATGCCTATCCCATGCCTGCTTAAATTCAATCACTGTTTTGGCCTCTACCACTTCAACTGGAAGACTGTTCCATGTATCCACCACCCTCTCAGTAACATAATGCTTCCTGATGTTACTTTTACCTGGATACAGATAGATACAGATAGAGATAGATAGATACAGATACAGATAGATAGATAGATAGATAGATAGATAGATACAGATAGATAGATAGATACAGATAGATAGATAGATAGATAGATAGATAGATAGATAGATAGATAGATAGATAGATACAGATAGATAGATTGATACAGATAGATAGATACAGATAGATAGATAGATAGATAGATACAGATAGATAGATACAGATATAGATAGATACAGATAGATACAGATACAGATAGATACAGAGAGATACAGATAGATACAGATACAGATAGATAGATAGATAGATAGATAGATAGATACAGATAGATTGATACATATAGATACAGATATACAGATAGATACAGATAGATACAGATAGATACAGATATACAGATAGATACAGATAGATACAGATAAATAGATACAGATATAGATAGATACAGATAGATACAGATACAGATAGATACAGAGAGATACAGATACAGATAGATACAGATAAATACAGAGAGATACAGATAGATACAGATAGATACAGATAGATAGATACAGATAGATACAGATAGATAGATACAGATAGATAGTTTGATACAGATAGATAGATACAGATAGATAGATAGATAGATAGATAGATAGATAGATAGATACAGATAGATAGATACAGATATAGATAGATACAGATAGATACAGATACAGATAGATACAGAGAGATACAGATAGATACAGATACAGATAGATAGATAGATAGATAGATAGATAGATAGATAGATAGATAGATAGATAGATACAGATAGATTGATACATATAGATACAGATATACAGATGATACAGATAGATACAGATATACAGATAGATACAGATAGATACAGATAAATAGATACATATATAGATAGATACAGATAGATACAGATACAGATAGATACAGAGAGATACAGATACAGATAGATACAGATAAATACAGAGAGATACAGATAGATACAGAGAGATACAGATAGAGATAGATACATATAAATACAGATACAGATAGATACAGATACAGATATAGATAGATACAGATACAGATAGATACAGATACAGATATAGATAGATACAGACACAGATAGATACAGATAGATACAGATACAGATATAGATAGATACAGATACAGATAGATACAGATACAGATACATATAGATACAGATAGATACAGATACAGATAGATACAGATACAGATATAGATAGATACAGATACAGATATAGATAGATACAGATACAGATAGATACAGATACAGATAGATACAGATACAGATACAGTTAGATACAGATACAGATAGATACAGATACAGATAGATACAGATACAGATACAGTTAGATACAGATACAGATAGATACAGATACAGATAGATACAGATACAGATAGATACAGATAGATACAGATAGAGCACTCAGTGGAAATATAATAAATCATGTGACCAAAATATAAAAAAGATCCAGAGTTGATCCATTCACTTCTTTATTTATAAACATTATCAAAATCTTAAAGAATATACAATTTCATATGTAAAAAGTTCAAGAGTAAGATTACAAAAAGACAACAGCTGCTCGTGAGCCAGGGCGGAATTCACAAGTTATTTAGTGCATAAGCAAGTTTTTTATCTTTACACTATCAGGGTTATCCAAAGAGATCCGAATGGCTGGAGAAAGGTAACGGTGCCTGTTCGGTGCCTGTTCGAGGGAAGTGAATCACCATAGAGAAGCAATGCTTCGGCTATTCAGAGAGCAAGAACCAGCAGTGAAAAGTTGCCGAATTGCCCTGCTGTTCAGTGGTTTCATTCGGCAGATTTATACAGGCGAATCCCATAGGCTTCAATGTTAAAAATATTCTGTTTTAATTCAATATCTAATAAACCGTTCATTATAATATTCTGCAATAAAGAGTCTATTTATTTATAGATTTTTTTAGTTTTTTTTTTAAGTTTACTTATTTTTTCTGTAACAGCCCTTTTTATTATCATTCATTGGATTTTATATGTAAATTTCAGACATTTTCGCTCAGTAGTTTCTTTGCAAACAGCGTTTTACTTTTCAAACATTCAAGCAAACTGTTTTTCTAATTTATTCACTGCATTCGTCTACGGTGTCGGCTTTTTCCGGCGGCTGCTCTGCGCTGTTTATCGGCTCCTGCTCGGGTTTTTCCGGCGTTTTCGGCAGGTTAATCCAGTTGTTTTTGCGGGTTTCGGTGTGCGTTCGCCTGGTTTTTGCGGTGAGTTTTCATCAGGTTTGCGGCGGCTTTTACCTGCAATTCGGGGACCCTGTGGTGCTTGCTGAATACACCACAAGGTTGCCGGAATGGGATCGCCGAATCGCCCCGAATTGAAAAGAACGAAAGGTCACCGAACGTGCGGTGACTTTTCGATTCTCTTTGAATTACCCTGTATGTTATAATATTATATCTATACTACTATAATACTATGTTATAATCCCAAATACTTCTACAGAATATTAAAATTAATTTCTAACACAGGATTTTATAAATAGGGGTGATTATTGCTCACCTGTTCCTTAAAGCTCAAACTTTATACTTCATTTTTGAAGGACAATTTCTTACTGTATTGGGAATTTTATAGAATCGAGTTTTATGATTATGGGGGTTATTCAAAGAGAGGTGAAAAGTCACCGAAATGTAACAGTACGCTGAATTTCAGCGAACGGTGACATTTTGTGGCCACTCGGCTACTCTGAGAGCAGGCAGTTCGCCAAATGTTGGCGAATTGCCAGCAAAATACGGTGCCTGTTCGAGGGCAGTGAAATCCCCCATAGAGAAGCAATGCTTCGTCTATTCAGAGAACATCGAACAGCAGTGAAAAGTTGCCAAAATGCTCTGCTGTTCGGTGGTTTCATTCGGCAGTTTTATTCAGGAGAATCCCATAGGCTTCAATGTTAAAAATATTCCTGTTTTAACCAAATATCTAATAAACCGTTTATTATTTTATTCTGCAGCAAAAAGTCTCTTTATTTTTATATTTTTTAGGATCGTTTAGGCATTTTTGGGGATTTTTTTTTGCAAACCTTTTTCCTGTTTTTTTTTTATTCGTTTTTTTTCTCTTTTCTGTAACAGACCTTTTTATTATCATTCATAGGATCTTATATCTAAATTCCAGACATTTTCGTTTAGTAGTTTATTTGCAAACAGCGCTTCAATTTTCAAACATTCAAGTGTACTGTTTTTTTTTTTTCACCTAGTTTGTCTGCGTGTCGGCTTTTTCTGGCAGCTGCTCTGCGCTGTGATCGGCGGCTAGTCAGGTTTCTCCAGCGTGTTCGGCGTGGTTAATCCAGCTGTTTCTGCGGGTTTAGTTGAGTGTCCGGTGAGTGTTCGGCAGGTTTGCGGTGGGTTTTCCCTGCACTACGAGGGCCCTGCGGTACTTGCTGAATACGCCGCAGGGTCAGCGAACTAGGATCGCCGAATCGCCCCGAAGTGCGGGGAACGAAAAGTCACCGAACGTGCGGTGACTTTTCGATTCTCTTTGATTAACCCTGTATATGTTTATAAAGACAAAGACAGAGACTGACAGACAGAGACAGACACAAGGACAGAGAAACACTGAAGGAAGGGATGAGAAATACACTAGAGACACATCTGGACAGGTAAAGAGACAAAAGAGGCAATGACAGAGGGACTGAAACGAAAGACAAAGTTAAATGCAGTCTCAAAGAGAGACAGACAAAAAGACAATGAAAGACCGATAAAGAGAAACAGACAAACAGCCTAAGAAATACAGACAACGGGACAAAGAATTACAAAGAGACAAGGAAATTCAGACAAAGAGAAAAAGAAATACAAAGTAATACAGACACAGAGACATAGAAACACAGAGAGACATGGAAAATTAGACAACGAGACAAAGAAACACAGCCAAAGAGACAAAGAAATACAGACAAAGAAACACAGACAAAGAGACAAAGAATACAGACAAAGAAACACAGACAAAGAGACAAAGAAATACAGACAAAGAAACATAGACAAAGAGACAAAGAAATACAGACAAAGAAACACAGACAAAGAGACAAAGAATACAGACAAAGAAACACAGACAAAGAGACAAAGAAATGCAGACAAAGAAACATAGACAAAGAGACAAAAAATACAGACAAAGAAACACAGACAAAAAGACAAAGAAATACAGACAAAGAAACACAGACAAAGAAACACAGACAAAGAGACAAAAAAATACAGACAAAAAGACAAAGAAATGCAAAGAGACAAGGAAATTCAGACAACGAGACAAAGAAATACAGGCAAATAGACATAGAAATACAGAGAAACAAGGAAAATTTGACAAAGAGACAAAGAAATACAGACAAAAAGACAAAGAAATGCAAAGAGACAAGGAAATTCAGACAAAGAGACAAAGAAATACAAAGAAATACAGACAAAGAGACAAGGAAATTCAGACAAAGAGACAAAGAAATACAAAGTAATATAGACACAGAGACATAGAAATACAGAGAGACAAGGAAAATTAGACAAAGAGACAAAGAAATACAGACAAAGAAACACAGACAAAGAGACAAAGAAATACAGACAAAGAAACACAGACAAAGAGACAAAGAAATACAGACAAAAAGACAAAGAAATGCAAAGAGACAAGGAAATTCAGACAAAGAGACAAAGAAATACAGGCAAAGAGACAGAAATACAGAGAGACAAGGAAAATTTGACAAAGAGACAAAGAAACACAGACAAAGAGACAAATAAATAAAGACAAAGAAATACAAAGAGACAAAGAAATACAGACAAAAAGACAAATGAATACAGATAGAGAGTTATAGAAATACAAAGAGGCAAGGAAATGCAGACAAAGACAAAGAGATTCAGACAAAAAGACAAATAAATACAAAGAGACATAGAAATACAAAGAGACAAGGCAATACATGCAACCCAACAAACAAATACAAAGAGGCACAGATTGAGATGGGCAGACAAACTCAGATAGATGAAGATTCAAACAGACAAGGAAAAACATAAAAAAATAAAGAGCTTGCCTTATGGAAAAACAGACAACACATTTACAGGTAAATACCAAAAGAACAGACAGAAAGACAAGGTAGGAGCCCAGCAGAGAAATGGTCGGACAACGAGTAACAGTGATTGTCAGGGAGGACATTTCTGTTTCCCCCCTGGGCTGATGGTGTAAGAGAAGAGTTCAATGTATTTATGGTATTTTCTGGATAATTCTGTGTTGTTGTCGCAGCGTGTGGCCTGATCTCCTGTTTGTTTTGTTCGCAGGACACGACTCCGGGTTTACAGAAGCTGAATTTCACAATAAAACAGACAGAATGTAAGAAATGGGATAAAACGAGCCTTGAGGACTGTCCGTTCAGAAAACGTGGGGTGAGTTACCTGGGGGTGAAACCCCAATTAGCCAGTGGGTTTATATATAGAGGTGACTCTACAATTAGACCAAATAGACGGGCGCCTAAGGCTCCACTCAAACAGGGGCCTCATATGATGGTATTTGTGTGGCATTTCAGTAAATGTTCACACATTCATGGAAGTACTGATACACAACACAGAATATGCTCCTATATTAACATGCAGCAATCTGTCAGGACAGATGTCCAAGTCTTCATTAATTATGTATTTTTGGGTGAATTTCTATATTTTTGCACAATAGCAGGGCCTCACAGTTGAGGTTTGCTTTGGGCCTCAATGACTCTAGAGCTGCCTCTGTTTATACTGTATATACTTTATATACATTAGTGGTCACGGAGAAGGTTCGGATGGTAACTGTGGTCAGCAAAAGTAGTTAGGTCAGTTATAGCTAACCTTGGCACCCATGAAATATCTTCCATGACTGGTTGAGTGCTCCATGAGTGGCTAGGAATCATGGGAAATGTAGTTTTGAAACATGGGTGTGCGTTAAGGAGGGAACTATGGATGACCGAGATCGGGAAAACATATTTAGGTGGTTAGAGGTGCCTGCAGGATGCGAAACAGCAAGGGACGAGAAGGTGATGAAAGGTGGTGCAGGTGGCAAAGCGTTCAAAAGCGGTTTGGAAGGAGATAGAATGTAGCACTGCACCTCATGGTGGCTGATTGGAGCCAGTAAATCCAGACATATCATTGGTTATTCAAGGCGCATTCGGAGTGTGCTGTACAGGGGATTATTGCCGGGACGTTGCTGATGATGCCTAGTGGTGCCAAATCACCCAAACTTGACTCAGCTCCTCAACATAGACATTCCTGTAGAGCAGTGTTTCCCAAACCTGTCCTGAGTCGGGACCCTCAGCCAGGCCAGGTTTTGCAGATCACCTTGGGGAAATGCAGACTGAATCCTGCAATCACTGAACAGCAAATTACATCACCTGTGCTGCGCTTCACATATCCTGCAAACCTGGCGAGGCAGAGGGTCCTGAGGACAGGTTTGGGAAACACTGCTCTACAGGAATGTCTATGGAACAGGAATGTCCAGGAACAGGCCTGGAACACCAAACTTCCTCAGTTATAGATGTAAATTCCCCTCTCACCCTAATTTAACTGAAATTCCCATTTCTTCCCTATTTTTCTGACACAGATTGAAAAAGACTGCAGCGCAACCATTGACCGCACGGAGGAGGAGCGGACGATCCAGGTTACCTGTGTGATTAACCAGCACGCTGCGGCAGTGAGAGTGAGTGTCAGCAAGTCCCGGGGTTACGTCAGGGTGATACTTACAGATAATATATAGCACTAATCTGTATAATTATCATATCAATAAAATAGAGAATGCCGAACAGCTGTGAAAAGTTGTCAAGATTGCCAGATTTTCGGTGCTTTCGTTCGACGGGTTTAAACAGCCCATAGGTTTCCATGTTAAAACAAATTCCCGTTTTTATAATTTTTTTATTCAATGATTTATTCTATTCATTTGCAGCAAAAATTCTCTTTATTTATATTTTAGATAGTTTTTAGACATTTTTCTACATTTTTTCGGTGAAAGTTTTGACTGATTTTTTTTAAATGGCATTTTTTTTTATTCTGTAACAGACCTGTTTACTATTTTTCAATAGGACCTTTTTGTTTTAAACACCTTTTAAAAATTGCGGGTTTTTAATTTTTTCAGAGGTGTTCGGCGGCGTTTGGCAGTCTGTTCAGCGGCGTCCAGCAGTCTAATCGGGGGCGTTTGGTGGTTCGACATCTGCGTCTAGTGGTTTGTGGCGGTCTATCGGCTGCATGCAATGGTCTATCGGCAGCATTTGGCGGTTCGGCGGCGGGTTGATGGGCAGTGTTCGGCGCACTTTGAGGATGCTGAATTCACCACAGGGTCTGCGAATTGAATTTGCTGAAGTGCGCCGATCGAGAGAGCACCGAAATTTCAGTGAAATTTTGGTGCTCTCGGAATAACCCCTAGAGTGAACAACGGGTGAGTGAATGGGGAGGTTTGGGAGACATGGGACCAGCAGGGGAGTGAAGGTGGAGGATTGGGAGACATTCACTGAAACACCCCCGGAAGATACCTGAAGTGCAGGGAAAAGCAACCGAAAACCTGCAGCAAAAGCATTGATTCAAACGCAAAACCGCCAAAAAGAAATTGGAGCAATCCGAGAAACCGCCGAAGAAAAGTCGAACGCACCCGACGATCCACCACAAAACCGTTTAACGTGTCTGAAAAAAGCCACTGGCCCGTCGAACAGAGAGCTGACGGGCTGTCAGAAAAAGCAGACAAGCCGATGAACAGGATAATAAAAAAAGAAAAAAAAAACGCAACTTAAAGCTGTTTGCACAAAAACTACTGCATGAAAATGTCTGAAAATTACATATAAGGTCCTATGAATAATAATTAAAAGGTCCGTTACGGAAAAAAATCCTGCTATTTAGAAAAAAAAAAATTGTCGAAAAAAATCCTTAAAAATGCATAAAAAATCCTTAAAAAAATCAATAAATAAATAGACTTTTTGCTGCAGATAAAAATAATAAAATTTTAATAAATATTTCATAAAACCTGGAATATTTTTAACATTGAAACCTATGGGATTCACCTGATTAAACCTGTCGAATGAAACCACTGAACATCAGGGCATTTCACTGACATTTCTCTGCTGTTCAATGTGAATAGATTAACCATTGCTTCTCTATGGGGGATTTCACTGCCGCCGAACAGGCACCGTATTTTGCTGGCAATTTGGCAAAATTTGGCAAACTGACAGTTTTTTGAATAGATGAATGGCCCCAAAATTCACTGATCGGTAGTTTTTCTTGGCCAGTTCGGCTCTCATTGAATAACTCGTACACTGGGCACCAGGAGAGTGAATGGTGTGAACTGAGAAAAAAGACAGAGACCTACGAAACACGTTGAGGACTGAGAGAACTGGAGAATGATTTGACAGAACTGGGGAAAGCTGGAGAGAGGGAAACCAAGTGGTGATTAAAGAAAGAAGAAGGTGGAGGAAAGAAAGGACTGAAAGAAAAGATGGAATGAGGGGGAGTTAAAGGTAAGGACGGAAAAGAATGGGAATGGGAATTGTGAGGACGGAGGAGAAACGTGGACAGACAGAGATCGAATGGCTTGCGCTGAGGAAATAGAGAGAGAGCAAATGGCAACGACTGAGGGGAAGATGGAGAGAAAGGAACAAAGAACGTCAAGATATAACAGATATAGGGGTTATTAAGAAAGCGCTGGGGTTTGTCGACTGTGCGGATTCTTCTGCGTCTGTTTGGACTCTACTTTTGTGAAGCACCGGTGTTTGTCGCCATTGCAACAACAGAGCTTCACCTTCATAGAGCGGTGAGCTGTGAGCAGGGTCGGTGCTCCCTCTAGGCAAGCTAGGCAACCGCATAGGGCGCACTGACATCTAGGGGTGCAGCCGGCCTCAACCCGGGTTCCATGAGTGTATCAGTCCTCATTGTGCAGCTCGTGTAGTCGGCAGCGGCGGCTCACAAAGCCAACATTGTCAGCTCACGGACCCCCACTAGCGGAGCAGAAGGTGGGCGTCTTATGGTGATGCACAGGCAACACCAGGTGTTGTGCGGGTGCCACCAGAGGCAGGTTAAAGAAAAAGAGGTTGAAGACCGAAAGGTAAAAGCACAAAAGAAAGAGGGTAGAGGAAAGAAAGAGGCACAGAGGGAGAAAGAAAGAGGCACAGAGAAAGAAAGAAAGAGGCAGAAAGAAAGAAGCACATAGGGCAGAGGAAAGAAAGAAAGAGGCAGAGGAAAGAAAGAGGCACAGAGAAAGAAAGAAACAAAGAAAGAGGAAGAAAGAAAGAGGCACATAGGGCAGAGGAAAGAAAAAGAGGCAGAGGAAAGAAAGAGGAACAGAGAAAGAAAGAAAGAAAGAGGAAGAAAGAAAGAGGCACATAGGGCAGAGGAAAGAAAGAAAGAGGCAGAGGAAAGAAAGAGGCACAGAGAAAGAAAGAAAGAGGCACAGAGAAAGAAAGAAAGAAAGAAAGAAAGAAAGAAAGAAAGAAAGAAAGAAAGAAAGAGGCACATAGGGCAGAGGAAAGAAAGAAAGAGTCAGAGGAAAGAAAGAGGCACAGACTGATCCCGACTGACCCGCCGCGTGCACTGTGTTTGTGTGTGTGTGTCCCTCCTGCATTCTATCAGTTAACAATTTTTTTTGGGGGGGGGTGGCTCAAGTAGCTGGTCTTGCCTAGGATGCAAAATAGTCTAGCAGCAACCATGTCTGTGAGGAACGAAAGAATGGTAACTGGAGGAGAAGTAAATGTGAGGGAGAAACATTGTGATGGAAAGAAGAGAGTAACTGATTCTACAAAATACACAATGAGATGAGGATACTGTGCGATCCTGAATGTGTGCATAAAACACTTAACAAACTCCTGGAACCTCTGGAGGTCGAGTGTCTGATTAGGACAATTCTGGGGCAAAGGGCCATGTTTGAAAAATGTAACTACATAATACATATCATTATCTGATCCAATTGTACTGTGATTTATCTCATTAACCTTTTCCATAAAACATGATAAAATGTCAGAGAACGCCTGCATTTCCTCTGTGTGACGCGTTTCAATATATCAATGTGTCGATTTGTGTTTTTCAGGCTAAACGTTTGCAGTCGTGCAATCCATGCAAGTGTTTCTTTCCGTGCTGCACGGTTAACAACAAAAGGAACTGTGTCCCCCTAATTGGGGTTCCATCGATCATTTCTTTTTAATGCAGAAACAAGACAATAAAAACAATGATAATTGTCTAATGATCTTTGTTTAATTTTGTTTCACCTCTTATGAATTTTTGCAGCCGAGCACTGAGAATGGACCAAACGGCCGCCGCTGAACATGAGGGGGGGGGGGTATAAAGATACGAGACTTTGGTCGAATATAAATGAGAAAGTGACAATATTGAAACATATCTATTAATAAAACTCACATTTATTTATCTATATGAGGCGACAGACATTGTATACTACAGTATCCACATTCAAAGCACGATAAGAAACCCGAAAAATATGCAGCGTAACAGAGATATAGACATATATATATACAGTATATATTAACACCAGTGATATATGTAAGTGTATGAAATAAAGTGTAATATGCAATAAATTATATCTTCAAACCACAATGAGCTGTGGTACATTACTGACGCTGAAACGGGGACGCTAAGGAGAAAATTGTAATTAGAACTTTGTAATCTTAACGCTAGTTAACTCTTTGCGCTCTGCATGTTAACCCCTTAAGGACACAGGGGTGGCACCCTTAAGGGGTTGATTTCACCGGCGAGGCGTACAGGTACGCCTCGCCGACAGGTGCCATCACTCGGCACTAATTCTGAGCCCTCCCAGCAGCCGGCGTGCAGTGCGCGTCTTTGGCTGCAGGGGACGGCTTGATTTCAGGCCGTCCCTCTGCAGCCAATGACGCGCGCCGCGAGTTAGGCGCGCAGGCTTCGGGGAGGGGCCGAGGCGGTCCCATTGAAGACAGCAGGGCGTACATGTACGCCCCGCGTTTTAAAAGTCTGCCCGCCGCCAGGACGTCATGGAACGTCCTGCGGCGTTAATGGGCTAAGCATTTTTTAACCCGTTAGCTTTCAGAATATAATGTGGACGGCCCACCCTAGGGCCACCAAAGCTAACGTTAGTGCTAGGTCTGTAATATTGCCCCAACTCTCCATATATCATGTATGGAGATATTGGGCTACATTACATAATTCGTGGTAAAACGGGGACGCTAGGGAGAAAAAACTGCGCCCGCAGCTTTCTCCCTAGCGCCCCCGTTTTACACGAAATTACAATGCAGGTGCTTAGAAAGCTGCCTGCATTGCTAGCTGAGGCTAAGCCCCGGGATGCGTATGGCGGCGCTAGGCGCCGCCGCGCATCCTCTCAATGGAGTCCATATGACTTCATTGAAACAGACTGCGGCAGTCACATGACCAGCCGGATCTCGCCTAGCATACCATCGGCTTCGTTAAACGGGCTGCAGGTGCGTTCGATGATCTGTTTGGCGGATCATTAGCTGCATTGGTGGTCTATCGGCGGTGTTCGGCAGCTGCATTAGGCGTTTGGTGGATCGTCGGCTACATTCAGCAGGCTGCGGGAGCATTCGTCAATATGTTTGGCGGATCATTGGCTGCATTTGGCGGTCTATTGGCGGCGTTCAGCGGATTCGTTCGGGGCACTTCAGGGACCCTGCGGTGAATGCTGAATTTCCCGCAGTGTTGGCAAAATCAGCTCGCCGAAGGCACTGAATGAGAAATTTGGTGAAATTTCGTTGCTCTCTCAATAACCCCACCAAGTGTCCACGTGCAGGACACTTAACAACTTGCCTACCTCAATCTATCGGACGCGTCTTGGTAACGTCTCGGCTCTACCTGCTGTGCAGAAGCAGCTTCCATGTCTGGTCAGAAAATACTTCCTAAATCACGTTTTGCAATCAATGCTGTCACCGCGTTGCTGTTTGCTCATGCTGAGGATTTTGTGCAATTTCCTGTTTCGTCTCTTTGTTAATATTTGTTACCTTGTTTATTGTGATGCTCCCAGCAATGCCAGCTCCGTGGCAAAGGATACATTGTGCTGCGGACCCCCGACCCCCCGGGCATAACCTGAACATTAAGGCATTTTGCTCACACATGTTCGTTCACTTGAGCTTTGCTCTTGTGTGTCTTTATGTACATTTAGGCTAATGTCAGATGAACGCAGTCTGAGCGCACTCTGCGTGCGTGCACAATGGACAGACGTACTGACGGAAGATACTGTAGACACCACACGGTCGTTTTTTTTGACGGACGTAGAAAACAAAAGGGAATTATGGGAAACAAAATTAATATGAAAAATGATAAACATTTGAAAAAGATATGAAAAGCCATTGTGTGCGTCAAGGTGCTGGATGTCGCAAATGCGCTGCGTCTGACATCTCCTCATCACTCACACAGAACGCTACACGGACGTGGCGCACTCTGCTCGTCCATCCTAGCGGATTTACGTTCTTGCCTAACTTGCGTCCGGTGCCACGTGCGTTGTGCGTGCGCAGTTCGGTGCTCCCGTACTTCGTGTGTGGGTCTCTATTGCTCATGATTCTATGCTACGACAGACGTTAAACTGTGCGGCAACATGGACGTGATCACTGCGATCGTCTGACATTAGCCTAAGTCGTATGATAGTGTTTGTGTTTTCACATTCGCTTCATGCTGAACCTTTCCACCTCAAATCCTCTGGACCTGCCTCCTCTACTGGCACTTGTGTTGTCTTTAGACGCACAGCCACAGCTTTTCACACACTGTTCCACATCTTTTAAAGAGACACTACCACTTACACAATCTGTAACTAGGTTACTGTGCAAATATAACCACATCATAAAACACATTACAAAACACATTAAAAAAAACATTATAAAAAACTTTATAAAACACATTATAAAACATATTATTAAACACATTATAAAACACATTATAAAGCACATTATTAAACACAATATAAATGCATTATAAAGCACATTATTAAACACATTATAAAATGCATTATAAAACACATTATAAAACACATCATAAAATGCATTATAAAGCACATTATTAAACACATTATAAATTGCATTATAAACACATTATACAGCACATTATAAAACACATTATACAGCACATTATTAAACACATTATAAAATGCATTATAAAACAAATTATTAAACACATAAAATGCATTATAATGCACATTATTAAACACATTATAAAATGCATTATAAAGCACATTATTAAACACATTATAAATTGCATTATCAACACATTATAAAGCACATTATTAAGCACATTATAAAACACATTATTAAACAAACTCTAAAACACATTATAAAGCACATTATAAAATGCATTATAAAACACATTATAAAGCACATTATTAAACACATTATAAAACACATTATAAAGCACATTATAAAGCACATTATTAAACACATTATAATACACATTATAAAGCACATTATCAAACACATTATAATACACATTATAGAAAACATAGAAACATAGAAAAATGTCAGCAGATAAGAACCTTTCGGCCCATCTAGTCTGCCCAATTACATGGATACTTAACCTGGATTTATCTTTTGTTTAGGATAGCCTTATGCCTATCCCATGCTTGCTTAAATTCAATTACTGTTTTGGCCTCTACCACTTCTACTGGAAGACTGTTCCATGTATCCACCACCCTCTCAGTAAAATAATGCTTCCTGATGTTACTTTTAAACCTTTGCCCCTCTAATCTAAGACTATGTCCTCTTGTTTTGCTATTTTGTTTCCTTTTAAATATACTCCCTTCCTCTACCTTGTGGATTCCCTTTACGTATTTAAATGTTTCTATCATATCTCCTCTGTCTCGTCTTTTTTCCAAGCTGTACATGTTGAGATCATTAAGCCTTTCCTGGTAACTTTTCTCCTTCAAGCCGTACACCATTTTAGTAGCCCTTCTCTGAACTCTCTCTAAGATGTCTATATCCTTCTGGAGATACGGTCTCCAGTACTGCACACAGTACTCCAAGTGAGGTCTCACCAGTGCTCTGTACAGTGGCATGAGCACTTCCCTTTTCCTA
The DNA here is from genome assembly GCA_009667805.1 of Leptobrachium leishanense. Taxonomy (NCBI): domain Eukaryota; kingdom Metazoa; phylum Chordata; class Amphibia; order Anura; family Megophryidae; genus Leptobrachium; species Leptobrachium leishanense. The sequence continues at coordinate 336,369,038 of CM019067.1, forward strand.
CTGCTAATACCTCTCCCTACACAACCAAGCATTCTGCCAGCATTTCCTGCTGCTCTATTACATTGACTACTTACCCTTAGATCCTCTGAAATAATGACCCCTAAATCCCTTTCCTCAGATGTTGAGGTTAGGACTGTATCAAATATTCTATATTCAGCCCTTGGGTTTTTACGTCCCAGGTGCATTATCTTGCACTTATCCACATTAAAACTCAATTGCCACAACTCCGACCATTTTTTTAGTTTACCTAAATCATTTGTCATTTGGCTGATCCCTCCAGGAACGTCAACCCTGTTGCAAATCTTTGTGTCATCAGCAAAAAGATATACTTTTCCATTAATACCTTCTGCAATATCACTAATAAAAATATTAAAGAGAATGGGTCCAAGTACTGACCCCTGAGGGACCCCACTGGTAACAAGACCTTGTGCCGAATAAACTCCATTTACCACAACCCTCTGTTGTCTGTCACTCAGCCATTATAAAGCACATTACTAAACACATTATAAAATGCATTATAAAACACATTATTAAACACATTATAAAACACATTATAAAGCACATTATTAAACATATTATAAAATGCATTATAAAAAACTTTATAAAACACATACTCCTGGATTTTTTCTTTGAAGATGGGGGGATACCCTATACTGGCGCCTTCCCTTCGAATCTTATTAAGTGTGGATAGCGTGCTGCTACCTATCGAGGGTAGGGGGCAATGATCTGCTACATTGCCTGGGTTACAGTAAGGAAAAGATATTAACCTCTATTCGGCGCTGCTCGCTTTGAAATGTAAATGCCTGACAATAAAATCACATATGCAGGTTTCTAATAACAATATTCGTACAGGTATATTTGATGAGATGTGTTTATTTCATATAGATCTAGAGGATATAGTTTCCTCCAGCGTTATTAGTAATTAGTAATCAGTTCATTTTTAGTCCATAAGTTTTGATGGAAATAGAAAAACCTCAATAAAAACTGATAAAGAAAATAATAAAAAATAAAAATAATGAAGAGGATGTTTTATAGATACAGATAGTCCGCTTCTCCGATGGTCTGCTGTTGTCCGCTGATCAGGAATGTCAATGTGTCAGCAGTTGTAGAATGCAGTCAGTAGTAAATGGCAGTTTCCTACTGCCAGAATAACTTCCTTCTGCCACCGAGGTCCCTCTCTTTTGTTATAGTCAGCTGACAGGGAAATCGTGGGTGATGGTTCGACGAAGGAAAGCAGACGGAGGCCTTTGTTTCAAAAGAAAATGGCGTTTATTCAGCTGGTACCTGCTGGACTCAAGAAACAGATCGTATCTGTTCAAAAGCTTGAGTGACGAGTACATTAGACTCAACCGTTTTTATACATTTGTTCTAAAAATACAGTTCCCCTCCCAACATACCCAGATTGTCACGTGACAGTTACCATATGTCTGAGTTAGGACCTACTTTTACACATGATGTCATCTTTCTCCTTTCATTCTCATTTTGGGCGTTCAGCTGTTGCCATATTTCTGCAATGGTCAGCACATCCTTTTTAGTTTTGCTGACAAACTGATTTCATTTAAACATGCAGACTGAAAATAGAATCTCAAGAGCACTCAAGGACAGCAATCGTATTTTTAAAATACGATTTGGATGAACATCTAAATGGCGGATCACTTAGATTAGTATAGTTCTAAATTAAATCCCAGGAATTGCTATCTCATTCCCTCCTCTTGGCGGAGAGAGTCTGCAATGACCTCTCCCAGCCAATTTAACTAAATCATTAAAGCTTTGTATTCTTTTATCAGGATTTTGATTAAGGGGTTGTTTCCTTGGTTTGAGGGCTTTATGACAGATTGGCCATAAACAGATAGTTAATTTATAAACTAGAAAACAAACAAGGAGAATTAAGGCACCTGTGATAATCAGAGATCCTATATTACTTATAACAGACAAAATCGATCCGAACCACGTCCCGAAAGCACCCAGTCCTTTAAAAGGGTTCCAGCCCTCCTCGACTATCCGACGAGCTTGGTCCTGCAAATGGGAAACCTTTTCTTGATGTTTCTGAATTACGATATAGTAGTCAGGAGCATCTTCAGTAGTATTCTTAATAAAGGTACAACATTCATATTTCATTGTCATCTCACAAATTCCATTAAGTACAGCCTGAATTTGTTCTATGGCTAGTTTCTGGAACAGCTGTACTTTACGAATCTCTCTTAATTCAACATTTAACAATTGGATATCAGTGCTGGTGATGTTTACAATTTCATCCATCAGAACAACATATTTGTTTAGTCTTTTCATCATTTCGATGCCCCATCCTGTGGAAGAAGGAAACCAAGACCAAACCATATCACTTTTAGAAAACAACTCTCGTTTAACGAAATTTAGAGAATATCGGGGATGTGGTATTCCTAGGTCCAAGGTGTCCTATTGGATACGCTGCAAGGGAACCACCCAGGCCAAATAACACCAAGTTTTTATTTCAGTATTAATCCAAAGGTGGCATAGAGTTCCACAACAAATATGTATGCCATCCCCTGGCATCAGATAAAAATGGGGTTCTGAGCCAAGGTGGGAAAAAATTAAGGATAGTGACGTGTGGGTGTATGCAAGTGCCTCCGGACTTTTATCATCAATCTGTTTGTAATTATCAATCGTATTTACCATTACTTGGAGACTATCTTCTAGAGCTTCTGGGTCAGATATATCTAATGTTGTGTTGAACAAAGATTCTTTACACATTGAACTGGGTGAAACCTGGATCTTCTCTAGTTTAAAACACCAGAGAGGGAAATAGGCCAAATTAGTAATGCGAATAGTGTGGTTTGTCTTTGGCATATCTAGACTCTTAGTCAGTTTAAGTACACTAGGAGCTATTATATTTTTATTCACAGGGTAGTCAGACAAATTAAGAGGTACAGCTAAAGTGGGAATAACTGATGACCCTTGGTTCAATTTATTACACACCCAACAGGATTCATATCCTGACTTCTTTGCATATGCATACGTAAATTTAATAAACAAATTATCTTCTGGCCTTGTCAGCTCCCGCTTCCGTCTGTCCTGTACCGATGGGACAGTTATGTTATATTCTGGTGTCAACCCAATAGGGGCTAACCTCACTCCCTTAGGGAGCTGGTTTGGAAAAAATAGTCCAGCAACAATTGTCAATAAAGTCAAAAAGAAAACAATAATCCCAATACATATCAGGATCCTTCGGTACTGCTCAAATGGTCTCTGTAGTCTGGTAAAAAGGGTATCTGAAAGCAGAGGCTCATGGGCCTCCTGTGGTATCTCTGGAGCTTCCATTGGTTGGTTTAGGTGGTGAACTTAACGGTCTTTCAATAACAACAAGTACAAAGACTGGAGTTTGGAGAGCCGGTGGTCATCTAGACTTGGATCTCTCCTATTCCTCTCCCATCTGTGCAGCTGCTTGGATACGGTGGATACGTAGCTTTAGCGGATCGGATTCACTGGCTATCACTTTCCATGCCTTATCCGTAACCTCTGCTGCTGGTTTCAGTCGGGAGTGATGTATCCACGGCACCACCTCGGCCACTTTCACTGCTGTAGGAGTGGATAACAAGACAACATAAGGACCCCTCCATTTAGCCCCTAACAGGTCTATCTTCCATTCCTTAACCCATACCATGTCCCCTGGACAGTACTTGTGTAGGGGTGGGAACAGAAAATAGGGTATGTGCTCGCTTTCCCATGTGTATATGTTCTTCATTGTCTGACCTAATTTGATCACCTGCTGACCTAAATCAGTTTCTCCTAATACTCGGGGATCCCCCCTCAACCCAGTTATCAAAGGGGTAGGACGACCGAACATCATGTCGTATGGGCTCAATTTTAGGAGTGAGGTAGGATTGCTTCGGACATGCAGCAGTACGATTGGCAACACATCCAGCCATTTCAATGACGTTTCTTGGCATATTTTAGCCATCAATGTCTTGAGAGTTCTATTCATTCTTTCCACTTTTCCAGAGCTTTGAGGTCTGTATGCGGTATGTAGCTTCCACGAAATTCTCAACAGGCGGGCAAGTTGCTGTAAACAATTTTGTACGAAGGCTGGACCATTGTCTGATCCAATTTCAAGAGGCAGTCCATACCTTGGAATAATTTCTCTCATCAAACATCTCACTACTTCAGCAGTCTTTTCTGTTCGAGTTGGGTAGGCCTCAACCCATCCCGTTAATGTGCATACTAGCACCAGTAGATATTTATATCCTTTGCATGGAGGGAGAACAGTAAAGTCAATTTGTAGGGAGGACATTGGAGATAATCCAACAGATAATATTCCTGGTGGTCGTACTATCCCTTGCCTTGGGTTGTTCTTAGCACAAGTGACACACTGGTGGGCAATTGCTTTGCAAATGGCGGTGAGTCCAGGAACATAGAAATACGGTTCTAGTTGTTGCTCCATGGCTGTCTTTCCTCCATGAGTCCTGGAATGCAAGGCCCGGACAATTTCAGGTGCCAGAGTGGCTGGTAAGACAATTCTTTCATTCTCCAACTGGTACCATCCGTCTTCTCTGTATTCTCCTGGCTCTTTGGAGAGCCATTTCTTCTCTTTTTCAGAGTAGGCCGGAGTCCAGTGAGTAATGGGTGTTGGTAACAGGGACGCCACCACTGGGAGAAGCCTCTCGGCATTCTTGGATATTCTGTGCTTCAAAACATATTCAGACAGTGCATCTCTTTCATGATCATTCTTTACCGCCGGCAAGAAATACTTCAGGGCACTTTCTTTCATATTTTGCAGCTGATCTTCAACCAGTATTTCTTTCAGGAAGAACTTCACCAGCGGAGCTTGGTATTGTGCAGCTCCCAGCTCTCCCATGCTTTTCACAATTTGGGTAATTCTCAGGTTATTATGGGTGTTGGTATTCAAATTGGAGAAGCGTGTTGAAAAATTTGAGTCTCGTATCACTTCTATCTCCTCTTCCCCCACTAATTTTACGCCGAAGAAATTCAGCATCAGTTTATAGGCTCTCCATAGCCTATGTTGGATTTCAGCGGTGTTTTTCATAATTTCAATTTCAGAAATAGTCAGAGGTTTTGCATGTTCATTTCGGCCTTGTTCACGTAGAGCAAACAACCATTGGATATAGCTGTGGTGCTTCTCTAGAAGTTCATATTCACGTACCAGTGGCAAAGAACATCTTCAATAAATTCTCCATGAGGTGCAAATTTTCTTTTATTCATATAGAAGTCAACATTTGGCTGATCTTGGAAAACAGCGTTCAGACAGAGCAGAGTTTCGACTTTCATTTGCAGGGATTCCGGTTCACATACTAGAATCTTGACAGGTGAGTCATCTTGAACCAGTCCTCTCTGGGGAACCGAAGTTTCATTTCAGTGTTCTGGATTCCCATTCCGGAAGCTTTTCAAGTGATTTTCAGCATTTACCGGGTATCCTCTCCGGCGATCGGGGTTTCCTTCCCGAACACTTTCCAGGGGATCTTCATCTTGAACTGGGTATCTTCTCCAGTTTAGTTTCAAGTGAGTTTTTCTCCTGCTGCTGCACCTGCTGCTGTTGAGTACTCTTAGCCTTGGTTTCTTTCCAATCACAGCCACGCTCAAGGGCTTGTGTTTGTCTGGCTGCTTCCTTTGCCGCCAGATCTGCTTTCCGGTTTCCTCTGGGAACTTCTTCCTTGCCTTTTTGGTGGCCACGGCAATGAATAACACCAACTGCGGATGGTTTCCATACTGCATCCAGTAGATTCAATATTTCAAGGGCATATTTGACTTGTTTGCCTGCAGATGTTAGGAGGCCTCGTTCTTTGTAGAGTGCTCCGTGAGCATGAATTGTCATGAAGGCATACTTGGAATCGGTGTATATGTTCACCCTTTTGTTTTCAGATAGTTCTAGACCTCTGGTAAGGGCAATACTTTCAGCCAGTTGAGCAGAAGTGCAGTGGTTTAGCTTCAATTGTTTCGTCAAGAGTGACTACTGCGTACCCAGCAAATCTCTTTCCATTTTCTACAAAACTGCTTCCATCAGTGAACAATTGCATGTCGTATTTGTCTAGGGGTATGTCTTTGAGGTCAGGTCTGCTGCTATATACTTCATCCATTACTTGAAGGCACTCATGTTCCTGATCTTTTGGAGCATCTGGAAGCAATGTAGCAGGATTCAGGGTGGAGATTAGTTCCAAATGAACTCTTGGGTTTTCACATAGCATAGCTTGGTACTTGGTCATTCTTGCATTGCTGAACCAGTAATTGCCTTTATAGTCTAGAAGAGTCTGGACTGCATGAGGGACTTTCACAAAGAGTTCTTGGCCTAGTGTAAGCTTGTCAGCTTCAGCAACTAGGAGGGCAGTGGCTGCCACAGCTTTGAGACATGATGGTAGGCCACAGGCCACAGAATCCAGTTGTTTGGACAGGTAGGCAACAGGCCTTTGCCATGAGCCAAGGTATTGAACCAATACTCCTGCTGCCGTCTGGAGATGTTCATGCACATAAAGATAAAAGGGTTTTCTGTGATCAGGTAGCCCCAGGGCAGGGGCTTCTAGCAATAAAGTCTTCAATTGGGTAAATGCAGCAGTTTGTTCTTCACCCCATATAAAAGGATCAGGTTCTGCACCTTTTGTGGCCTGATACAGGGGTTTGGCAATGATGGTGAAGTTTGGTATCCATAAACGACAAAAGCCGGCCGCACCTAGGAACTCTCGGACTTGTCTTCGAGTACGAGGCTGTAGAATACGGCAGACTGCTTCCTTACGTTCTGGACCCATTGCACGTTCAGTTCCTGTAAGATGGAAACCTAGATACTTGACACTGTGTCTGCAAATCTGTGCCTTGCGTCTTGAGACTTTGTAGCCAGCTTGCCGTAGAATGTGTAATAGTTATTTTGTGGCATTTATGCAATCTTTTTCTGTGGGAGAGGCAAGCAATAAATCATCAACATATTGTAACAAAATGGCTCTTCCTGGTTGGGAATTGAACTGGAGGAGGTCTTGACTTAATGCACTGCCAAAAATAGTAGGGGAATTTTTAAATCCTTGAGGAAGGCGTGTCCAAGCCATTTGATGTTTTGCTCCTGTTTTGGCATCTTCCCACTGAAAAGCAAACAATGGTTGACTTGCTGGGGCTAGGCGGATACAAAAGAACGCATCTTTTAAATCCAGAACTGTGTAGAATTTAGTATCTGCGGGAAAAAGGGCTAACAAATTGTAGGGGTTTGGCACCACAGGGTGTAAAGTCACTGTAGCAGAATTAACTGCTCTTAAGTCTTGGACAGGTCTGTACTCTTGGGTATTTTCTTTCTGTACCGGCAGCAGTGGAGTATTCCAGGGAGAAACACAAAACTTTAAAATCCCGTATTTCAGTAGACGTTCAAAATGAATTTGGATACTCTGCTTTGCCTTCTGTGGGATATGATACTGACGCAGAGCAATGGGCTGTGTGTCGGGTTTGAGATCAACATATACCGGTGGAATGTTCAAGGCCAATCCCGGTGGGTTATCCTCTGCCCATACTCCTGGTATACCCATACAAGATGACATTGGATCAGAACTCAAGGGTGTCTGTGTTGGGATTATGCGCCATTCTTCCCTTTGGGGGACAACCAGGGCCAGAACACTTGCCTTTCCTAGGCTAGAATTCTCCTGAGTGTGTGGGGTTCTGTCCTTAAATTCAGGTAAAGTCAATACAGTTTGGCCCTCGGGCAGGAAAGTTATTTGGGCTTGCATTTTACTAAGTAGATCCCTGCCTATTAACTGTATTGGGCAATCTGGCATATATAAGAATTGGTGTGAAACCTGATGTCCGCCTAAGGAGCAGACACAAGGACTCAAGAAGGGGCAGACTGCTTCTGTCCCTGTAGCACCTATTATCATTGCCGTCTCACCTGACAGTGGGGCAATAGGGTGGGTCATTACTGAGAGTGTAGCTCCTGTGTCAATCATAAAATTACTGGGCTCCCCTCCCACCATTATAGAAATCATGGGCTCCTCTTTACCCAGTGGGATGGGGCCGTTCTTATGTCAATAGTGTGCTGGTTCTGGAAAGGTGGTACCCGCCAGCCCAATAAAATCCCCCGCTACTCTGTCGGTTCTTTGATATCTGCCATCTGCTACCTGCCCATGCGTGCTATTCTGATTTTGGGGCTGTTGTTCCTCTGCCTGCCGCTTGGGGCACTGTCTCCACCAGTGACCCTCCCCTTTGCAATACCCACACTGGTTTCTGCCTATAGGCTCGTATTCTCTTCTATTGTCTCCCGCCCAACTGTCTTCTCTCCCCCTTCCACGTCCTCTTCCTCTATCAGCATCGCACCCTTTCCCATCCCTTTGATCTAGCAACCTCCCCTCCCCCTTAATGCTACGGCTAAAAATCCCGCTTGTTCCTTCATTTTTCTGGTCTCACTGCGCTTTTCAGTACGGTCCCTATTCTGAAAAACCTTATATGCAATTTCCAAAAGCTGGGTTAGGTTCATTCCAATGAACCCTTCTTGCCTCTGGAGTTTACATCTAATATCTCGCTGCGCCTGGCTTACAAAAGAACTATTTATCATCTGCTGGTTTTCAGTGGCTTCGGGATCAATTGGGCTGTACACTCTGTACGCCTACATTAATCGCTCTAGAAATGAGGCAGGGGTTTCATTAATTCCCTGCGTCACCTCTGCCACTTTGCTAATATTCACAGGTTTCTTTGCTCCTTCTCTTACACCCGCTAGGACAGCGGATCTATACAGCTGGAGGCTCAACATATCTGCACCTGTATAGTCCCACCGCGGGTCAACAGCAGGATAAGCCTGGGCTGTCCATGCTGCCGCATCCTGCTGCTGATCCTCTTGTCCCTTCTTCTCTAAATACTTACGTGCTAACGCATTAATTCTGCTACGCTCTTCAGTGCTAAATAGAGTTAGTAAGAGCTGCTGGCAATCTGCCCATGTCAGGTTATGGGTGGCCATGATTGATTCCATCAAGCTGGCCATAGCCGCAGGCTTCTCTTCGTAGGGGGGTGTTTGAGTGCGCCAATTAAATAGATCAGTGGTGGTGAATGGAATATACGTGAGGACATTTGGGCCTGCTTGTCCCTCAATTACAGGACCGGGGACTGATCTCAAGGGGCAGGAGTAGACTAGTTTGGGCACTCTTATCCCATGATCTCCTCGTGTAGTAGATTTCTCAAACTGGGGAGCCAGGGCTGTCTTGTGGGAACTCCCTCTATCTATTAATCGGGGTGACAGAGCATGTTGCGCAGCAGAATACATTTTAACATTATTTGGTTCTTTGATATCATGCCCCCTCTCCAGTCGCTGGACCCATTGCAAGGGGGTATCAGCACCCATGGGTCCTGGCTGAGGGTGTTGGGACGACACAGAGGGGGCGTGCGCTGCAGGTTCATATGCAGCTGGGGCATCTGCTACTGCTGCAAAATATGATGGACAAGGAGGGGGTACAGGAAATCCTCTGGCTGATCTTGCAACACATTTAATAGTTTAGGGGCTGCGCTGCGCCGCGCGTGTCCTACTGCCAGCATTACTAATGTGCTTTTATCCTTCACACAATACCTCCATATATCTATATAGGGATAGTGATCTGGATGCCCAGGACTCCCTGTGACTGCTAAATTGACACCCTGTATGATTACGGGGTCCATTGATCCCTCCGGGGGCCATGTAGGATTTAATATAGGCCATTCAGTTTCACACAGTGTTCGCAACTTGCTCTTATGCAGTTTCTTTCCATACTGGTGAACTGCATATAGAGTCTCAAAATTGCATATCATATATTCCAGGGGTGTTTCACCCTCCCCTGTTTTTTTTTGTTTAAAAGACCCATTACCCATAGCTATATTTTTTTTTTAAAAAATCAGCAGAGTCTCTTCCTATTTCTCCAAACTGATCTAACGCCTGCAGTATTTTTCTCTATATCTGTTGCCTTTCTCAAATGTTCCTAATAGCCCATCCCTCCCACTTTTTATCCTTCAGTGTATAAGGGGGGGGTGTGGGTTTGGGCTTCAGACTTTTTTTTTTTTTACAGTGCAGATGTAACTTGCAGCAAAAACACTTTAAAAATCATTTGTCTGATACTTCATGCAACACTTCTCTCGTATCGTTTTTGCTTCCTCCGTCAGTAGCCAGACTGCAGTCGCCTGAGCCGGAAACGTACCTTGGGAGTCCACTCTCAAGTTTGCTTTCTCGCAAGGCGAGTAGGCGCTTCAATCACTCACAGCACTCTCAGCAATCACAACATGTACTGTATCAGATACATATACCACAAAACAGTACATAAATAGTTCTATTCTTCCAGGTAACTTCTCCTCAGAGGGACCAAGTCCACTCTCCTGCACACTCAACACTAGATATAAAATACAGACACTATATTTAGGAAAAAAAACAGTTATTTTGTTGCAGACAGCTAGCTCTCAATCAAAAAGGTTTGTTTTAGCACTAGGGGGTGGCCTGTCCCCTTGTCGGGAATATTAACACTTTCTTTAGTTAATCCGGACTGGCTTTAGAGAGTATAACAAGCTCTCGAGGCTCTACAGACCTCTCTATTTCTTGCTAGGGGGCAGTCTATCCCCAGCTCCTGTATCACACATAGTTACAGAAATCTGGACTCTCTCCCTCCACAGCGCAGACAATTCTACAATTCTATACACTAATTGAAGCTAGCTGCTGGCCTTATTCAACACATAAAAATACAATTTGTTTAGTTACCCCCTTTCGCCGTGGCATCACCAGTTTCCTTGGCCTGTTCCTTTTCGTGGATTCTCGGTCAGGAGCGTGCTCCCAGCAGGTTGATGGTCCACAGAGCAAGAATTTCTCGCTTGGCGCCTTTAGTAGAGAATCAGCATGCTGGGCTGCAACTCCTGCTGGATCCACTGAAAATGCAGTAAATACTGCCGTTCAAACCTCCTTTGTTGAACCAAAGCCTGATCCTGGACGAGCACCCAGATATGTTATAGCCAGTTGACCGGGAAATCGTGGGTGATGGTTCGACGAAGGAAAGCAGACGGAGGCCTTTGTTTCAAAAGAAAATGGTGTTTATTCAGCTGGTACCTGCTGGACTCAAGAAACAGATCGTATCTGTTCAAAAACTTGAGTGACGAGTACATTAGACTCAACCGTTTTTATACATTTGTTCTAAAAATACAGTTCCCCTCCCAACATACCCAGATTGTCACGTGACAGTTATCATATGTCTGAGTTAGGACCTACTTTTACACATGATGTCATCTTTCTCCTTTCATTCTCATTTTGGGCGTTCAGCTGTTGCCATATTTCTGCAATGGTCAGCACATCCTTTTTAGTTTTGCTGACAAACTGATTTCATTTAAACATGCAGACTGAAAATAGAATCTCAAGAGCACTCAAGGATAGCAATCGTATTTTTAAAATACGATTTGGATGAACATCTAAATGGCGGATCACTTAGATTAGTATAGTTCTAAATTAAATCCCAGGAATTGCTATCTCATTTTCACCTACAAAACAGTAAGCAGAACAGTGCCCACAGTGCGCAGAAACATCACGGAGGAGAAAGGAGGGAGGATATCAAAAGAAGGGATGTTTGGCCACCTTTATGGGCTAACAACGCGCAGATGATGAGCTAAGACCCAGTCTAGCTCCTGACCACGTAAGTTGTCTCTATCTCTTTTATGATACAGTACGCACTATTTTTTCCGGCCACTGTTCTGCTTACTGTTTTCAAGGTGAAAGAGAGGGACCTCGTGGCAGAAGGAAGTCATTCTGGCAGTAGGAAAACTCCATTTACTACTGACTGCATTCTACAACTGCTGACACATTGACATTCCTTATCAGTGGTAGGGATGAGCCGAACACCCCCAAGTTCGGTTCGCATTCGAACTCGAACTTTCCAAATGTTCGAATTCGAACTCGAACTCAATACAAGTCAATGGGGCTGAAAATTAGATTTTTAGAGTGCCCTCCAAGAGGGCATATATGCTAGATATTTGCCATAAAAGGTGTATGGGGGTCCGGGTAGTTCCCTGGGGGACAGGAAACAAGGACAAAAAGTAAAAAAAAAACGTTTTTAAAGGGACAGTGAGTTTTCCATGAAATAAGGGTTAAAAATAAAAACAATGTATTTCTATACATAGGATGTATAGAAATATGTAAAAACCAAAAAATGACATTTCTAATGAGGTGAAAATGCTTTTCCTTTAATCTATCCATAAACAACTGCTTGGGGCGGTAGCCTGTATGAAAAGAGGAGACATTTTCAGACAAGCAGAAAAAGTTTAGTGATTTTTTGGCTAAATTATTGTGAAACTTATGCAAGCTTTGGATGGAAGTAACAATAGGTGCTTTAAGGCTGGGGTCAGACTAGCGCACATTTAACGTGCGTTTAGGCGTACTTAATCACGGCCGCACTAGCAGCAAATGACGTGCAATGACGGCCAATATACTAAGTACGGCTGCACGAAAGTCCGGCCGCGCAACGCAAGTGGAAAATGAAAGCATTTTTTTGAGAACGCTGAACCGCTAGTACTGACGTACAGAGTGCGCTGCGTCCGCATAGCGGCGTGTGTGCGTGATTAGGAGACGTCAGACGCTGCTCATGTCCGGCCAGCATAACGTCCAGACACCCAAAGTTTCCTGGTTTGGATCCGTAAAAAAATCACGCGCAAAAATGCGCATCGTATGACCGTTTAAGCGCTTTCTGTGAAAAAACACCTCAATGCGTTCGGACGCACTTTTTGACGTTCACTGCGAAAAATGCGTTCGTTTGACCCTAGCCTAAAATTGGGCCTTTAGCGTCGGCAACAGTGCCGTCACACAGTAACCCCTCTGAGGATATGAATCTGATACAGGCGTCAGTGGCAGTGCACCCAGATATTGTGCCTTTGGTGCCAGGCCAGCAAGTGCCATCATACAGTAACCCCTCTGTGGTATTGTGGAAGAGAGCAGGGGTGGACCATGCGGTCAGGGCTGGTGCTAGACTATTTTGCGCCTTAGGCAAGACCAGCTACTTGCACCCCCCCAAGAAAAAAAAACGACACAACATGAAACTGTTAAATTTATTTTTATTTAAGAATAAAGTTTGAAAAGCACCAATAGTAAAGGTAAAATAAATATGAATAAACTGTATTAGACCATTTTAAATGAACTCTATTAAACAAATTAAAATTAACTGTATTTAACAAATATAAATTAATGAAAAAAAAAATAAGAGTTGTCACGTAAGTTTCAATTTCAGACAATTCAAATTTCACTTTGCGTGCCTTATCCTTTGCAAATTTTCATCATGCATATATATATATTGCCCAGGCCAGCTCACATCATGCGTATATATATTGCCATGGCCCAGGCCAGCTCACCTCATGCGTATATATATTGCCCAGGCCAGGTCAGCTCACATCATGCATATATATATATTGCCCAGGCCAGCTCACATCATGTGTATACATATTGCCCAGGCCCAGGCCAGCCCACATCATGCGTATCTATATTGCTCAGATCAATCCCCTGGTGGAGATAGGGGGTTCATTTGAACTCCAATATCTCCAGGCAGCTAGGGGGTCATGGAGGGTGTCAATCGAAAGGCCTGAGCATGGCCTTTCGAATGATACCCAACATGACCAGGTATAAAGTAAAAAAAAAGAAAAGAAAAACATGTACTTTTTTTGTGTGTTATTTATATTAATCAGCAATATTGTTCACATTTCAATTATAATGTGAACGATGATGCACTAATGATTTTTTTCTATGGGGTGTGTTTGCTATAAATCACGTAATTCCCCCCACAATATGTAACAAATCCCCATTTCTAATTTTTGTACAAGCGCACCCCATAGAAAACATAACCGCAAATGCTCATGCGCTAAAACGTGAAAAAAAACACTTTACACGCTGCAGATGATTAAAAATTCTATTTTTATTGCATTTTTTGTCATAATATACAGGCAGGACATGACGTATACATATAAAAATGATATATTATGAATCTGCGGAGTCTGCCGGAAAGAGCAATTTCTAATATGTCTGGGTCATTTAATAAAAAGTGGCTTCAAATCGCGTTTAAACATGATGAGTGAAAGCGGTAAAAATGAGCTGAGCACACAGGAGTGAAATGCAGCATATTAGAAGAAGATTTAGGAGAGAAATTAACACTTCTCAGAAGCACAGGTGTTGTTTGACACATCAGGAGACACATTGTATGTACAATGAGCAATGAGGGTGTGGTGTATCAAATTCATTAGACCAGACTAAAAACACCTGTTTTCGCCGTTTGAAAACACAGGTCATTTAGGCTGGGGTCAGACCAGCGCACTTTTAACGTGCGTTCTGGCGCACATAATTACGGCCGCACTAGCAGCAGATGACGGGCAATGACGGCCAATATACGATGCACGGCCGCACAAAAGTCCGGCCGTGCAACGCAAGTGGAATTTGAACGCATTTTTCTGAGAACGCAGAACCGCTAGTACTGACGTACTGAGTGCGCAGCTGCGGCATAGCGGCGTGTTTGCGTGATTAGGAGATGTCAGACGCAAAAAGAGTTTTATTGACGATCCGTACAAAATCACGCCCGAAAATGCACGTCGTCTGACTGTTTTTGCGCATTCCGTGAAAAAATACGTCAATGCGTTCGGACGCACTTTTTCACGTTCGCGGGGAAAAATGCTTTCGTCTGACCCTAGACTTAGAGGTGAGAATCTTTGCCCTTAGACATTAGTTTTTTTTTTTTGGTATAAAGAGTTTATTAGAGTTTTTCAAAGAAGAAAAGAGCAAACAATAATACATACATCGCCAGTTCGTATGATGAAACATATCAAAGCATTTACACATGTGCACAATACAACAGGGACTCCTCTGAGACGGGTGTCCCTTATTCTATATAACGGTATGAACATCTCTTCAATTGAAAGGAGACAAAATCAGGGAGGGCAATGTAGAGGAGAGAAAAAAAGAAGGGAGCGGGGAGGGAGAAGGGGGAGAGTAGAGACTTCTACCGGGAGATCGACAACGGGATCGAATCCAACTTATATCTAATAACAGTTTAGGTACCCAAGTGTGTATCCCAGAGAAACCAGTGGTCCCTCGTAGAATAAGGGACTCCTGAAGTCCAGGCCGCCAGCGCGTCTAGCGAGCGAATATCCCCCAGTCTGCAGCGGATGTCATGTAGCGAGGGGAGTGACTGGGTACGCCAATGGGATGCTATAAGGGTATAAGCTGACGTTAGAATATGGGCCGCTAATTTTCGTTGGGCGACCGATGTATCCTTGGGGAATATTTGTAATAAAAGCATTATCGGATCAGTAGTGAAATTAGTACCCAGAACTTTGTTCACAAAAATCACGATGTCATTCCATAGTTGATTCAAGGAAGGACAATGCCACCAAACGTGAATGAAAGAGCCCCTGTCCTTCAAACATCTCCAACAGGTAGAGGAGCTTGTGGTGGAAAAGTGGCTGAGTCTG
The DNA here is from genome assembly GCA_009667805.1 of Leptobrachium leishanense. Taxonomy (NCBI): domain Eukaryota; kingdom Metazoa; phylum Chordata; class Amphibia; order Anura; family Megophryidae; genus Leptobrachium; species Leptobrachium leishanense. The sequence continues at coordinate 336,384,428 of CM019067.1, forward strand.
TCAGGGGTTAGATACCAGCGGTAGAGAAGCTTTTTCCGAGCTTCATTCAGCGTGGCACTTTTAAACTTTCCTTTATCTCCCTGAAAACAGCGCGACCAGTCATTTAAAGAAATAGTAACGTTTAGGTCCCGCTCCCAGTTTAGTTGAAACTTATTCTTCCAATTGGGGGTCGGCGTTATCAGTAGTTTATAGCATAAGGAGAGGAGTCTAGCCGGTGTGTAGGGTTTGATACAGTAAGCTTCAAATGGGGATAAGGCCGGTATGGAGATCTTTCCTGGGCCCACCATGTCGTATGTCGACAGGAAGGTTTTAACTTGTAAGTAAGAGAATTGGAGGGGGCGTGCAAAGTCGTAACATCTTAACGTCTCGTATGACATGAATTCAGTAGGAGAGTAAAAGTCTGCCAGGTACAATATATCATGAGGTTTCCAATGACGGGCATCGAAATTGTGAATTTTGTGTGATAATGTCGTAAGTGGTGTAGCTAAATGGAAGGGGTGATAATGACATAATCGGCTTCGAACTGCATCCCAGGTGCGTAGGAGTAAAGTCGCTAGCGGAAGAAGGACAGGTAGGGAAGGTCGGGTGTGTTTTGGGAGCCAGGCCATATCAGTTAGTTTAAAAGGAGAGAAAGTGGGGTGAATAGACATCGTCCACTGCGGGGCAGAGGCAGATGATAATGCAGTTCCCAACAAGGCCATTAAGGCCGCTTTATAATACAACGAAATATTAGGGAGTCCCAGACCCCCCTGAGGCACTGAGGTGGTGAGGACCTGGAAGCCGACCCGGGGCTTTTTCTTTTTCCAGATAAATTGGTTAAGAACTCCTTGAATAGATTTAAAGAAAGATGGGTGTGGGGAGAGGGGTAAAGCTCAAAATATATATAAAATTTTTGGTAAAATAGTCATTTTAGTTACGGCTATTCTCCCCAACCAGGAAAATTCTAGCCGAGTCCACTTGGAACACAAATCTCGTATCATTGGTAACATTGAGGCGTAATTTAATTTATACATAATGCTACGTGAGAATGAAATTTTTATCCCTAAGTAGGTGAGGAAAGTATCTCGCCAGTCATATTGATAAGTTGTCCTTAAAAGGAGGCGGTCATGAGAGAGATGTGTATCTAGAGCCTGTGTTTTAGACAGATTTATTTTATGGTAGGAAACTCTGCTATATTGAGATAAAGATTCGTGGAGGTGGGGTAATGAGGATGTGGGATTAGACAGGGTGAGTAGAATGTCGTCAGCAAACAAACTAATTTTATTTTCTCTAGGTCCACACGGAACTCCCTCTATCCCCGAGTGAGCTCTAATAACTTGTGCCAGCGGTTCTAATGCCAAGGCGTATAGGAGGGGTGAAAGTGGGCATCCCTGACGTGTGCCATTCGTTATGTTAAAGGTATCCGAAAGAAAACCCGCATTTAATACTTGTGCAGTAGGGGAGGAGTATAGGGCAAAAATAGCTGAGATAAAAGGTGCTGGAAGATTAAATTTAAGGAGGACATGTCTCAAAAACAGCCAGTTGAGTCTATCAAATGCCTTCTCAGCATCTAAAGACAGGAGAAGGCAAGGGGAAGAGTCTCTAGCTACACAGTCTAGAATATTAAGAAGCCTAATTGTATTGTCGGTGCCCTGTCGACCCAAAATGAACCCCACCTGGTCATCTGATACCAAGTCAGGAAGAAATGGTGACAGTCTGTTGGCCAGTAGTTTTGCGTAGATCTTAATATCCACGTTTAGGAGAGATATGGGACGATAGTTGGAACATAACTCAGGATTTTTACCTTCCTTAGGGATAGTGACAATCGTGGCTTTTAAAAGGTCAGGTGGGGCTGTACCCGAATCGAACATCCAGTTAAATAAGGTCAGCATGTGTGGAGTCAGATTGTCTGCGAAAGTTGTGTAGTATTTAGAAGAGAATCCATCTGGACCAGGAGATTTACGAGAGGGGAGGGATGAAAGGACTGTCGTGAGTTCCAGAGCGGTAATCGGGGTCGTCAATATATCATGCCGAGACTCAGAAAGTTGAGGGAGCTTGATCGACGTCAGATATGTGAATATGCCAGTTAACGAAGGTTGCGGTGTGGATGTATCTGAGTGTAGATTATATAATTGGGCGTAATATTCCGCAAATTTATTCGCTATTTGCTGGGGTTGGTGGACAAAAAAGTTTGAGGCAGTCTGAATTTTAGCAATTTTAGTTCGCGCCAAACGGCCCCTCAATCTATGAGCGAGGAGGCGGCCCGATTTATTTCCATATAAGTAAAATTTAGCATTAAGGCGTCTCGCATGCCAGGCATATTCCTTTTTATGGAGATCTTCCAATTCCTTCTTCAGGGATTTTAATTGGTCTGTTAAGAATGGGGTGGGGGAGACTTTATGTAAAGAGGAAATCCTGTCAATGTCCTTCAATAGATTCAATTTATGTTTTTGGCTTTCTCGTTTAAGTCGGGCCCCCCATTTAATGAGGATTCCCCTTATTACTGCTTTATGAGCTAGCCATAAAGATACTGGAGAAATTTCAGGAGACGCATTTTCTCTGAAGTAGTGGGTTAAGGCCTCCCTAAGTTCCGCACTGGCCTCGGGGTGAGACAGTATAGATTCATTCAAGCGCCATGGGGATTTGCCAAATGCAGTATGGGATCCTGAGAGTGTCAGTAAAAGAGGGGCATGATCCGACCAAGTTATTAAACCAATTTCGCAGTCAGACACTAATGGTAGGGCGGAATTATGAGTATATATGTAATCTATCCTGGAGTATGTGTGATGTGTAAGCGAATAGTAGGAATAGTCTACTTCGTCGGGGTGGAATAGTCGCCATGTGTCGTGTAGCTGGTGTTCCGACATAAGGTTGAGAGCAGTCCGAGTGGCTTTTTGGGGAGATCCCGAGGGCCTACCTCTGTCAAATGAGAGATTGAAGTCCCCGCAAAGGATTAGGTGGCCCATTTGTACCTGAGAGATCTTTCCCAAAGCGTGTCGTAAAAAGGAGCATTGACCTGTATTGGGACAATAAAGGTTAGCAATAGTATACAGAACATGGTTCAATGAGCATACAATGATTAAAAAACGGCCTTTTGTGTCCCGAATTATTCTATGCAGCTCAAAAGAGACCCTGTTATGGATAAGGAAGGAAGCCCCTCGTGATTTAGTAGGAGAGGTCGCTTGGTATTGAACAGTATAATTTGGGAGATATAAATTCGGATGCGATAGGCGACGGAAATGAGTTTCTTGGAGACACACAATGTCTGGGTTTTGTTTCTTTAGTTCTGCATAAAGAGCGTGTCTTTTGTGGGGCATATTCAATCCCTTTACGTTATGAGAATATAGTTTCAGATTAGAGTTGTTCATGGTAAAAAGTACGAAAAACAATGCCCAGCCACAGGTTACCTTGCAGGTACGGAACCTTCCGTAATCTTCTGCGACCAACAAAGTAACCAATATGAGAAATCAAAATGTCATAGCCTCTAGGTCGTTTGGGATACGGTTCTGCCGGTAGGAAAGACTCATCCATCATCAGGAATCTCCGGTAGAGGAAGAAAGAGGTGGGGATGAAAAAAGGAAAAAAATTAAAGAGAGAGAACAGGAACGTAGAAAAAAGGTCTGGGGTAAGAGCCCAGAAAAAACTATGTACAGTAGTCTCAGAGAGGCCTTCACAACCTCCGCGAAAGAATTGAGCGGGGTCTACTCCAAAACTTGGAGGAAGGCATAGGGGGCGACGGGGCGTCACGACCATAGGGAGCGGGTAACTTGCGCCCTATTGTGCCCGTGCCGATTTCGTGCTGCCATTTCTTTGAAGCCCCCCGGGCTGACTATATATTAGATCACCACCAGAAAGGTAAATCCTCGGTTTGTGAAGTGGAGAAGGGCAAGCTCTCATTTCCGCTGGAGAAATAGCAGGTCTCCTAAAAAAGAGAAATTGAAGGAGAAACAGATCAAGTCCTCACGGTTTCTTGAGAGTTTCCACCCTGTGCCACTCCGGGGACACTTTCGAGGGAGAGGTAGATGGCACCCTGGGAGGGGTATAATCTTCCAGGAGATTCCAGGCGACCAGCTGTCTCATCCCGTCTGTTACCGAAGTTAAAACATGCAACTGACCATCCTTCCAGACCAACAACTTGGTTGGGAAACCCCATCGATATTGGACATTATGATTCCGTAACAGTTTTGTTACATTCTGGAACGCCCGTCTCCCCGCCATTGTGTGGGAAGAAAGGTCCGGGAACAGCAGTATTTCTTTATAGGAATCCCCCAGTTGGGAATTACGGTATGTCTTCATAATGGCCTGCTTAATTGGGAAGTAGTGCATCCGCAGAATAACATCTCTGGAGGTAGTTGGTGGTAGAGATTTCGGTTTAGGTACTCTGTGGGCACGATCCATCAAAAAGTCCGTGTCGGGATGTTCAGGAAGTAAGGATTGGAATAGCAAGAGCAGGTACTTCGGAAGGTCTGGAGGTTTTATCGTTTCAGGAACACCGCAAACCCTTATATTATTGCGGCGTGCGCGGTCCTCTTGATCGGCCATTTTTAAGACCAGAGAGTCATGGGAGGACCTGAGCGACCGAAAGGCATCCACTAGTTCGCTGTGAGCCAAACAGAGTTCATCAGTCTTACTCTCTAAGTTTTCAGTGCGTTCTCCCAGTTCCCTAATTTCTTTATGAATGTCCGCAGTTATCATTCGAAAGTCAGACTGAATGGTAGTTCTAAGCGTTTGTAACATTGCGTGCAGTACCTTGTCAGTAACTGGTCTGGCTTCAGAGTGTTCCCCCGAGTCCAGCTCCTCACTCTCCCCCACTGAGGCCGGCGAGCTCGGGTCCCCGGGTCCGCCATCTTGGGTGTTGCGGCCTTTATCTTTTCTGGCTGATCGCGCCGTTTCACTTAGTCTCAGCATTTTAGGTGGTGCCATGCTGGTGCCCGGAGCTATTGGGAGGCTGTCCGGAATATTTTCGCCGGTAAATTCGGCAGTTAGAAGCCGTTGGATTATATATTTAGGCGCTGAACGCTGGAGCTCTGCTCACATGCGTCTGTCCACGATGGCCGCTAGCTCCGCCCCCAGACATTAGTTTTTAATTCAATATCTAATAAACCATTGCTTATAATATCCTGCAGTAAAGAGTCTCTTTATTTCTAGATTTTTTTGTATTTTTTAAGCATTTTTTATACTCTTCAAAATTTCTATTTTTTTTTATTTATTTTTTTGCGAACTCGAACCGAACACGCCAAAAAAGTTCGAAGTTCGCGAACTTACGAACGGCCAAAGTTTGAATCGAACTCCGAACTGATCGAACCGAACAGCTCATCCCTAATCAGCGGACAACAGCAGACCATCGGAGAAGCGAACTATCTGTATCTATAAAACATCCTCTTCATATTATTTATATTTTTTTATTTTTTAGTATTTTCTTTAGCAGTTTTTAATGAGGTTTTTTCTATTTCCATCAAAACTTATGGACTAAAAATGAACTGATTACTTATTGCTAATTACGCTTGAGGAAACTATATCCTCTAGATCTATATGAAATAAACACATCTCATCAAATATACCTGTACGAATATTGTTATTAAAAACCTGCATATGTGATTTTATTGTCAGGCATTTACATTTCAAAGCGAGCAGCGCCGAATAGAGGTTAATATCTTTTCCTGGGTTTCTTCTTTGTTTGATGTAATTGCATATAAAAAGAAAAAATAAAGTAAAGTGTATTTTTTTACCACCTGTGTCCATTTTTTGGATTTTTCCCATGATGCAACATTTACCAAATTCTATGTAAAACTTTAACTTTATGGCTGTGGTTTAACTAATCTAAGAGCTGGTAGCTGAATGAAATAAAACAGGGATCTTAAAAGACTTCTAATCTACCCCCTGGTGATGTCCTTTGAATACATCCCACACAATATAATGATGTGAGTCTGTGACTGACCCATTCACTCCATTCTATGGCCAAAACTATACAGTGAGGAGCAAGTGATGGAAAGATACAACACAAAATATCACACAATGGATGCACCCAGTGACACATATAGAGGAAAATATCACACAATGGATGTGCCCAGTGACACATATAGAGGAAAATATCACACAATGGATGCACCCAGTGACACATATAGAGGAAAACATCACACAATGGATGCACCCAGTGACTCATATAGAGGAAAATATCACACAATGGATGCACCCAGTGACACATATAGAGGGAAATATCGCACAATGGATGCACCCAGTGACAAATAGAGGAAAATATCACACAATGGATGCACCCAGTGACATATAGAGGAAAATATCACACAATGGATGCACCCAGTGACACATATATAGGAAAATATCACACAATGGATGCACCTAGTGACACATATAGAGGACAATATCACACAATGGATGCGCCCAGTTACAGAGGAAAATATCACACAATGGATGCACCCAGTGACACATATAGAGGGAAAATATCACACAATGGATGCACCCAGTGTCACATATAGAGGAAAATATCACACAATGGATGCGCCCAGTGACACATATAGAGGAGAATATCACACAATGGATGCGCCCAGTGACACATATAGAGGAAAATATCACACAATGGATGCGCCCAGTGACACATATAGAGGAAAATATCGCACAATGGATGCACCCAGTGACACATATAGAGGATAATATTGCACAATGGATGCACCCAGTGACACATATAGAGGAAAATATCACACAATGGATGCGCCCAGTGACACATATAGAGGAAAATATCACACAATGGATGCGCCCAGTGACACATATAGAGGAAAATATCACACAATGGATGCATCCAGTGACACATATAGAGGAAAATATCACACAATGGATGCGCCCAGTGACACATATAGAGGAAAATATCACACAATGGATGCGCCCAGTGACACATATAGAGGAGAATATTTTCTAAACTAAGCATAAAAGAGAATAACAAAACGAATGTAAGATATCAGCAACATCAAATATACACAATAAGGACATGTCATTTTTTTGGGTGGTACTGGCCCTTTGGTTGAAATCAAACTATGGTTCAATCTACAGCAAATAAATATTAGAGTGCGGTGAACACACTAGAGGAAACCCCTTGAAAATGCACGATAAAGAGTGCGTTACACAACTCTGGCAGAAACTAAAGTGGAAAAAAGTGATGAAAAATTCAATGAACCAGGGTGATAGAGAACTCGTCGTGCTTGATCCGCCATGCTTCTCTGTAGATCATTGACCTAAATCCAACATTCTTCCATGATAGACCAATGGGGAGTGAATAACACCTTTACATTTCTTAAGATGTTTTTATACTTTTTGAAGTTCTTTTGAGAAGGTGACGAGTGCTTAATATTGGTTTCTATACAGATATTGTCGCCTTTCAGTCATCCTTTACTTTTTTCCGGTGGCTTTAGTGACACAGATGAGTCAATGATAAACATTATGACACTTCCTTATTCTTTTATTCTCTGAGATTTTGTAATATGAGATTTTTTTTTATTAGTTACCGAAACCTCAATGTTTTTACAGCTGGGTGCCCACTAAGTGTCGTCAGAAAAGTGACGACCATCGTGCTGTCAAGACAACATCATCAAAGGAAAGGGGAAGCCGTCACCTGAATAAAAGTGGACTCGAAGCTTCATCCGACAGCAGACAAGAAGATCCAGCCGGTCAGAGAGATGTTGGGCACATGGTGGGCCTTGAAGACGCTGGTCACGGTAGCTGTAATAAGCTACGCGCTTGCTCAACTTCAAGAAATGAACATCGATGAGGACGGCAATATAAAAAGAGCTGTCGACCTGTTCAACGCACAGAGCAACGTCTCCTCTGTGTTTAAGCAGATCAGTTACTTGTCACCGGGCTACCAGCAGGTACAGTATGGAACATCCGTCACCCCATCCACCTTATACTACACGTAGGCAATGCTTTATACACCTACACGTGTTCATGGTATCATGGCAGTGATATGTCCAGGAAGGGGCTCCTCCATATATACAGGGTGTGGGTGTCTTTTTTAGGGGCTCCACCATATATATACAGGGTTTACAGGTGTATTTTTAGGGGTCCCTCCATATATTCAGGGTGTGCGGGCATCTTTTTAGGGGTTCCTCCATATATTCAGGGTGTACGGGTGTCTTTTTAGGGGTCCCTCCATATATTTAGAGTGTGCGGGTATCTTTTTAGGGGTTCCTCCATATATTCAGGGTGTGCGGGTGTCTTTTTAGGGGTTCCTCCATATATTTAGGGTGTGCAGGTGTCTTTTTAGGGGTTCCTCCATATATTCAAGGTGTGCGGGTGTATTTTTAGGGGCTCCCCATGTATTCAGGGTGTGCGGGTATCTTTTATGGGGCTCCTCCATATATTTAGAGTGTGTGGGTGTCTTTTTAAGGGCTCCTCCATATATTCAGGGTGTGTGGGTGTCTTTTTAGGGGTTCCTCCATATATTCAGGGTGTGTGGGTGTCTTTTTAGGGGTTCCTCCATATATTCAGGGTGTGCGGGTGTATTTTTAGGGTCTCCTCCATATATTCAGGGTGTGGGTGTCTTTTTAGGGGTTCCTCCATATATTCAGGGTGTGTGGGTATCTTTTTAGGGGCTCCTCCACATATTCAGGGTGTGCAGGTGTCTTTTTAGGGGCTCCTCCATATATTCAGGGTGTGTGGGTGTCTTTTTAGGGGTTCCTCCATATATTCAGGGTTTGTGGGTGTCTTTTTAGGGGCTCCTCCATATATTCAGGGTGTGTGGGTGTCTTTTTAGGGGCTCCTCCATATATTCAGGGTGTGTGGGTGTCTTTTTAGGGGTTCCTCCATATATTCAGGGTGTGTGGGTGTCTTTTTAGGGGTTCCTCCATATATTCAGGGTTTGTGGGTGTCTTTTTAGGGGCTCCTCCATATATTCAGGGTGTGCGGGTGTCTTTTTAGGGGTTCCTCCATATAGTCAGGGTGTGTGGGTGTGTTTTTAGGGGTTCCTCCATATATTCAGGGTGTGCGGGTGTCTTTTTAGGGGTTCCTCCATATATTCAGGGTGTGTGGGTGTGTTTTTAGGGGTTCCTCCATATATTCAGGGTGTGCGGGTGTCTTTTTAGGGGTTCCTCCATATATTAAGGGTGTGTGGGTGTTTTCAGGGGTTCTGTCATATATTCAGGTTGTGTGGGTGTGTTTTTAGGGGCTCCTCCAGGTATTCAGGGTGTGTGGGTGTGTTTTTAGGGGCTCCTCTATATATTCAGGGTGTGTGGGTGTCTTTTTAGGGGCTCCTCCAGGTATTCAGGGTGTGTTTTTAGGGGCTCCTCCATATATTCAGGGTGTGTGGGTGTCTGTTTAGGGGTTCCTCCATATATTCAGGGTTTGTGGGTGTCTTTTTAGGGGCTCCTCCATATATTCAGGGTGTGTGGGTGTATTTTTAGGGTCTCCTCCATATATTCAGGGTGTGGGTGTCTGTTTAGGGGTTCCTCCATATATTCAGGGTGTGTGGGTGTCTTTTTAGGGGTTCCTCCATATATTCAGGGTTGTGGGTGTCTTTTTAGGGGCTCCTCCATATATTCAGGGTGTGCGGGTGTCTTTTTAGGGGTTCCTCCATATATTCAGGTTGTATGGGTGTCTTTTTAGGGGCTCCTCCATATATTCAGGGGGTGTGGTTGTCTTTTTAGGGGTTCCTCCATATATTCAGGGGTGTGGGGTGTGTTTTTAGGGGTTCCGCCATATATTCAGGGGTGTGGGTGTCTTTTTAGGGGTTCCTCCATATATTCAGGGTGTGGGTGTTTTCAGGGGTTCCGTCATATATTCAGGGTGTGGGTGTCTTTTTAGGGGCTCCTCCATATATTCAGGGTGTGTGGGTGTCTTTTTAGGGGCTCCTCCATATATTCAGGGTGTGTGGGTGTCTTTTTAGGGGTTCCTCCATATATTCAGGTTGTATGGGTGTCTTTTTAGGGGCTCCTCCATATATTCAGGGGGTGTGGTTGTCTTTTTAGGGGTTCCTCCATATATTCAGGGTGTGTGGGTGTGTTTTTAGGGGTTCCGCCATATATTCAGGGTTGTGGGTGTCTTTTTAGGGGTTCCTCCATATATTCAGGGTGTGTGGGTGTTTTCAGGGGTTCCGTCATATATTCAGGGTGTGTGGGTGTGTTTTTAGGGGTTCCGCCATATATTCAGGGTGTGTGGGTGTGTTTTTAGGGGCTCCTCCAGGTATTCAGGGTGTGTGGGTGTGTTTTTAGGGGCTCCTCTATATATTCAGGGTGTGTGGGTGTCTTTTTAGGGGCTCCTCCAGGTATTCAGGGTGTGTTTTTAGGGGCTCCTCCATATATTCAGGGTGTGTGGGTGTCTGTTTAGGGGTTCCTCCATATATTCAGGGTTTGTGGGTGTCTTTTTAGGGGCTCCTCCATATATTCAGGGTGTGTGGGTGTATTTTTAGGGTCTCCTCCATATATTCAGGGTGTGGGTGTCTGTTTAGGGGTTCCTCCATATATTCAGGGAGTGTGGGTGTCTTTTTAGGGGTTCCTCCATATATTCAGGGTTTGTGGGTGTCTTTTTAGGGGCTCCTCCATATATTCAGGGTGTGCGGGTGTCTTTTTAGGGGTTCCTCCATATATTCAGGTTGTATGGGTGTCTTTTTAGGGGCTCCTCCATATATTCAGGGGGTGTGGTTGTCTTTTTAGGGGTTCCTCCATATATTCAGGGTGTGTGGGTGTGTTTTTAGGGGTTCCGCCATATATTCAGGGTGTGCGAGTGTCTTTTTAGGGGTTCCTCCATATATTCAGGGTGTGGGTGTTTTCAGGGGTTCCGTCATATATTCAGGGTGTGTGGGTGTGTTTTTAGGGGCCCCTCCATATATTCAGGGTGTGTGGGTGTCTTTTTAGGGGCTCCTCCATATATTCAGGGTGTGTGGGTGTCTTTTTAGGGGTTCCTCCATATATTCAGGTTGTATGGGTGTCTTTTTAGGGGCTCCTCCATATATTCAGGGGGTGTGGTTGTCTTTTTAGGGGTTCCTCCATATATTCAGGGTGTGTGGGTGTGTTTTTAGGGGTTCCGCCATATATTCAGGGTGTGCGAGTGTCTTTTTAGGGGTTCCTCCATATATTCAGGGTGTGTGGGTGTTTTCAGGGGTTCCGTCATATATTCAGGGTGTGTGGGTGTGTTTTTAGGGGCTCCTCTATGTATTCAGGGTTTGTGGGTGTGTTTTTAGGGGCTCCTCCAAATATTCAGAGTGTGCGGGTGTTTTTTTAGGGGCTCCTCCATATATTCAGGGTGTTTGGGTGTGTTTTTAGGGGCTCCTCCATATTTTTGGGGTGTGCGGGTATATAACAATAAACCTCTCGGCACTGAGTCTGTACATTCTAGTAAACGCTCTCAGAAATATCTTGCTGTAATAAGATTCTTTGTTTTTTCTATAAATGACTTTTGTTTTTTACATTAATTGCTCATTGTTTTGTGATTATGTCTTTTTATGTTTCTGTTCACATTTATTCTGTATCGGGGGAGGGGCAGAATTCGGATGTTCTATAGAATAAATATAAAACGGTTTTGCTTTGATTTTACAGATAGAAGAAGATTTTGAAATTGTGAATTTCCTCGTTAAACAGACGATGTGCATTAAATCCGAAGAATACAACATCGCAGAGTGTGACTTTAACCCTGACGGGGTGAGTGCACGTTGGCGTATTTTAAGTTGGTCGGAAATTCTATTTTATGTTGATCACGAAATGAAAATGTTGGCCCTAAAAACCAGGTTTAATTTCAGGTAAAATGTTTTAATTGGATTCGACCAGGGATACGGTTATAATTCTTTACAAAGCACTGATTGTAGACATGTGACGCGCTGAAAAATTCGGCTCGGTTCGAATTGTTTCGGAATTTTGAACTATCGGTTTTGAAAGAATATTGGAATGAGATGATTCAGAATATCAGAAGCTTCCAATATTTCAGTATCAGACCAATTCGGAATATCGGAAACATTCGATTTATTCGTCTGCTTCTGATATTCGGAACCTTTTTGTATAATACCTAAAAACATTGGTTAGCAGGGCCAGGGTCAGTACTAGGGCGAGCGTTAGGGCTAGGGTTAGCTTAGGGTTAGGCTAGGGCTAGGGTTTTGGAAAGATTGGAGGGACAGATGGCCCTAGTATATAATAAAAAAAAAATTAAAACATGTGCTGCTCAAAAACACTTAACTTAAGGTGGAATCTTTCAACAATAATCCTGGAAGATCTTGATACCAGAATCAAAGTAGATAAACCTAATATTGAGAGATAGAGACAATTCCATGGTGCAAATAACGTCTGATGATATATATTTATAATAATGAATAATAAGGTGTAGTTGGGAACTCACAAGAGTGGAGCCCTAAACGGCTCGAATGAAAAAGCCTCTTGACCACTCTGGGGGGGTCACACCCCTTGTGATGGAATCTTCAAAAAATTCAGATATCTTCACACTCAATATAAGAGTGGGTGGCTTCTTAGCACTTGGAAGAGAAAAGAAATCTCCATTGCGCAATAACAGCGTTACTCAGAATAAAATGTGATAACAAGTGGGTACTCACAGTCTCAAGAGCCTCTGATATCAGTGGCTCAGTAGATAGGCATATAAATCAATGATCAAGTCTCAGGCTGGATAGCTGGTTAAAACGTTGGTAAAACCAAGGTAGGTTTAATAAAACAATTATAAATCAATTGAGACGCGTTTCGCCTGTACACACTGCAGGCTTCCTCAGTCTTGTAAATAAACAATCACATAACATAAATTTAAATAGCCGTATAATAACGGATAACCGCTGGCACCTGCAGTTCCTGACCGCATATGCGTGTCAACTGCGATGTCAGCGTGCGTTCCATTACGAGACTTCCGGTCACGTGACCGGATGTCAAGTCCCATTCCGGTTTCCGATATGCATTCCAAAATGCGTTTAACAGGATGGCATCTTGCGGATGGGGCTTGCAGATTCTTTCATAGTATATCGAGTCTTCGTTTCTTAAATCCATTATTTGGCCTAATAGAAAAACAATCGCCAGTATACGGACCAATAATAAAAGATATCAATAATAAACAATAATAGTAAATAACAGATTGGTGCCAAATATTGCTAAAATCAAATGGCACAATATATATATGCACTAAATGTGAATGGGTAGTAAGTTAATATACTCTTGAGTGAATTAAATAGTGTCCTATTATCTATTGGAGAAAGTGACAGATCTCAAAATCGGCATTTAAGCCATTGGGTTCAAGAGTGTTAAGTTGAAAAATCCATTTCATTTCAGTTTTTGCTAATTTTAGATCGAGATCTTCTCCTCTCCAATGTTTAGTTACTTTTTCAATACTAAAAAATTCCAAAACTATGTTATGTGATTGTTTATTTACAAGACTGAGGAAGCCTGCAGTGTGTACAGGCGAAACGCGTCTCAATTGATTTATAATTGTTTTATTAAACCTACCTTGGTTTTAGCAACGTTTTAACCAGCTATCCAGCCTGAGACTTGATCATTGATTTATATGCCTATCTACTGAGCCACTGATATCAGAGGCTCTTGAGACTGTGAGTACCCACTTGTTATCACATTTTATTCTGAGTAACGCTGTTATTGCGCAATGGAGATTTCTTTTCTCTTCCAAGTGCTAAAAAGCCACCCACTCTTATATTGAGTGTGAAGATATCTGAATTTTTTGAAGATTCCATCACGAGGGGTGTGACCCCCCAGAGTGGTCAAGAGGCTTTTTCATTCGAGCCGTTTAGGGCTCCACTCTTGTGAGTTCCCAACTACACCTTATTATTCATTATTATAAATATATATCATCAAACGTTATTTGCACCATGGAATTGTCTCTATCTCTCAATATTAGGTTTATCTACTTTGATTCTGGTATCAAGATCTTCCAGGATTATTGTTGATAGATTCCACCTTAAATTAAGTGCGCTCACACTGGGTCTAGTACCCATTGTTTTCTATAGGGCTAGGGTTTGTTTTATGCTAGAGTTTGGTTAGTGATGGGCCGAACACCCCTGTGTTCGGTTCGCCTTCGAACTCGAACATTTGAAAAAGTTCAAATTCGAACGCGAACAAGATTCGAACGCAATGCCAGTCAATGGGGCTCGAACGTTCAAAAATTAAGATGCCCTCCACAGGGCATATATGCAAGATATTGGTCATAGAAGGTGTATGGGGGTCCGGGTACTGCCCTGGCGGACAGGAAACAATGAAAAACTAATTTTAAAAAAAAGCGTTTTTAACCATTTCACTGCTGAGTGCTGAGCCATTTTACCACGGTGCGCTGAGCTCATTTTTACCTCTTTTGCTCATTTTAAACGCGATTTGAAGCCATGGGAAATGTTTGAGCAACAACGAGTGGGAAAAATTACGATCTTAACGCAAACGTTAACGCTCACTTGCATGAGCATTAACATTTGCTGCGGCGTTAACCGCATATTTGTAACGATTCCCCAGGACAGACCTGGTAGGATCCCCTGGTAACAGACCTCTAACCCTCCTATCCTTAGGATGGTCGGGACTCGGGACCACTAAACCGAACCTCTAGCAGCCACACAGGCCAGGGAGACAGCACCAACAATATACACACAGACTGAGATCAATATAGGTTTGTACTGCACTATAGTGTATTGCAGGATGGAAGCGCACCAGCAGCAACAAGCGAGAGTAGTCATTATAACAAAACCGGTCAGCAACGTTTAGGCACTTGTACTGCGCTACTGTATATGGTGAGAATGAGCGCACACCAGTAGCAACAGGAGGCAAACAGAACAGGCAGGGAGTAAACAACAGATCGGGTCCTCAGAACAAGCAGGGTCAGTAACAGGTATACAAACTGATTCGGTAAGCTAGCGATGCGGGAATGAAACTCCACGGCAAGGCAAGGTGTATTACAATCCAAACACAAACGGGTTGAGTAACCAAATTTGGAAGAAGAAAAATTAATGCAGCATATATTATGAATCCACACACTGCCGGGCAGCACCTCTACAATATAATTAATGCAGCATATGAGTCCTCACACTGCCGGGCAGCACCTCTACAGTATAATAATGCAGCATATGAATCCACACACTGCCGGGCAGCACCTCTACAGTATAATAATGCAGCATATGAATCCACACACTGCCGGGCAGCACCTCTACAGTATAATAATGCAGCATATGAATCCACACACTGCCGGGCAGCACCTCTACAGTATAATTAATGCAGCATATGAGTCCTCACACTGCCGGGCAGCACCTCTACAGTATAATAATGCAGCATATGAATCCACACACTGCCGGGCAGCACCTCTCTGCAGTATAATTAATGCAGCATATGAATCCACACACTGCCGGGCAGCACCTCTACAGTATAATTAATGCAGCATATGAATCCACACACTGCCGGGCAGCACCTCTACAGTATAATAATGCAACATATGAATCCACACACTGCTGGGAAGCGCCTCTCTGCAGTATAATTAATGCAGCATATGAATCCACACACTGCCGGGAAGCGCCTCTCTGTAGTATAATTAATGCAGCATATGAATCCACACACTGCTGGGAAGCGCCTCTCTGCGGTATAATTAATGCAGCATATGAATCCACACACTGCTGGGAAGCGCCTCTCTGCGGTATAATTAATGCAGCATATGAATCCACACACTGCTGGGAAGCGCCTCTCTGCAGTATAATTAATGCAGCATATGAATCCACACACTGCTGGGAAGCGCCTCTCTGCGGTATAATTAATGCAGCATATGAATCCACACACTGCGGGAAGCGCCTCTCTGTAGTATAATTAATGCAGCATATGAATCCACACACTGCGGGGAAGCACCTCTCTGCAGTATAATTAATGCAGCATATGAATCCACACACTGCTGGGAAGCACCTCTCTGCAGTATAATGAATCCAGCATATGAATCCACACACTGCGGGGAAGCACCTCTCTGCGGTATAATTAATGCAGCATATGAATCCACACACTGCTGGGAAGCGCCTCTCTGCGGTATAATTAATGCAGCATATGAATCCACACACTGCTGGGAAGCGCCTCTCTGCAGTATAATTAATGCAGCATATGAATCCGCACACTGCTGGTAAACGCCTCTCTGCAGTATAATTAATGCAGCATATGAATCCACACACTGCTGGGAAGCGCCTCTCTGCAGTATAATTAATGCATCACATGAATCCACACACTGCTGGGAAGCGCCTCTCTGCAGTATAATTAATGCAGCATATGAATCCACACACTGCTGGGAAGCGCCTCTCTGCAGTATAATTAATGCAGCATATGAATCCACACACTGCTGGGAAGCACCTCTCTGTGGTATAATTAATGCAGCATATGAATCCACACACTGCTGGGAAGCGCTTCTCTGCAGTATAATTAATGCAGCATATGAATCCACACACTGCTGGGAAGCGCCTCTCTGCGGTATAATTAATGCAGCATATGAATCCACACACTGCTGGGAAGCGCCTCTCTGCGGTATAATTAATGCAGCATATGAATCCACACACTGCTGGGAAGCACCTCTCTGCGGTATGATTAATGCAGCTTATGAATCCACACACTGCCGGGCAGCACCTCTACAGTATAATTAATGCAGCATATGAGTCCTCACACTGCTGGGCAGCACCTCTACAGTATAATAATGCAGCCTGTGATTACGCACACTACTGGGCAGCACCTCTACAGTATAATAATGCAGCCTGTGATTACGCACACTGCCGGGCAGCACCTCTACAGTATAATAATGCAGTATATGTTTACGCACACTGCCGGGCAGCACCTCTACAGTCTGACGCTAGCTTTAACCGGCGCGCTGTGTGCAGCTTCTGCGATGATACGCTATTAGTGTAGCGGGGAAGCCGGCTCCGCATTTTGTATTGCTCCCTCTACACTAATAGCGTATCTTCTTAGAAGCTGCACACAGCGCGCCGGTGTAGCAGCTTCTAGCAGCGTGGGAGACGGGAGGCTGCGCTTGTTGGTGGATCCAGGAATCAGGGGACTATTAGAAAGAAAAAAAAAAGTTTTATTTAACCACTTCGCTGCTAGGACGCGCTCAGCGCGTCCTCAGCAGTCCCGCTGGTGTGCTGAGGACGCGCTGAGCGCGTCCTCCCATTGGGGTCAGCGTTCGGCCGGTTCGGCCGATCGCTGGCCCCTCCGGTGCGGGCTGACATCCTGGATGTCAGCCCGGCATCCGGACCAGCAGCCGCCAGAATTAGGTGTCATCACGGGGGCGCGATGACACCTAATTCAGGCGCCCCCCCCCCGCATGTGCGGAGGAGGCGCCTGAAAGGGAGGGGGGAGGTCCTTCGGACTCTCTCCCTCCCGATCGGCGGCTTGCGGGGCTTAACCCAGGCATCATTTGGAAGGGCACAGCCTGCCCTTCCAAATGATGCCTGTCATTAACCCCTGGGGAGCTGGATCGCGAATCGGCGCTGAAAAGCGCCGGTTCGCGATCCTTTCCCGGAGCTGGCCGACATCTTGGATGTCGGCCAAGCCTCCGGGAACTCCCCAGAGGACTGGCGTCATCGTGCGTAGCACGATGACGCCAGTCCTAGAGTTAACCCCTAACTGCCACCAACTGTGGAGATAGGGAGTTCCAATGAACTCCCTATCTCCCGATCCGTGGCAGCTAGGGGTTAAATTTTGGTATGGTTGGATCGGCCAGAGCATGGCCGTTCCAACGATACCAAACATGAAAGTGAAAATTTTGTAAAAAAAAAAAAAAAATTAAAAATAAAAATAAAAAAAAATTTAAAAATTTTTTAAAAAAAAAATAAACACTTTTTTTTATTTTTTTGGTTTGTTAATGCAGCAATATTGTTCCCATTTCAATTATAATGTGAACAATGATGCTGCACTAACGATTTTTGTATGCGGTGCGTTTGTTAAAAATAGTGTCATTTTCCCCAAAAAAAATGTAACGAGACCCCATCTCTATTTATTTTAACAAGCGCACCCCATACAAAATATAACCGCAATTGCTCGCATGTTAAAATGTGGAAAAAACACTTTACACATTGTAAATTATTGAAAATACATATTTTATTGCATTTTTTGTTATAATATACAGACATGACATAACGTATACATATAATAATGACATATTATGAATCTACCGAGTCTGACGGAAAGAACGATATATAATATGTCTGGGTCATATACTAAAATAAGCCTTCAAAACACGTTTAAACATGATGCGCAAAACAGGTAAACATGACCTCAGCATAGGGGCGGGAAAAGCCTCAGCAGCGAAAGGGTTAATGTCCTCGGATTTTTTTTTTTTTTTTTTAAATGTGTCACCTCACCTTAGCCTGGTGGTCAGTGGGGGCTCCCTGTATCCTGGTTGTCAGGTGGTCTGCCGTGGCCTCAGGTGCAGTGGCTCCCTCCATGCGCCGCCTCTCCGTCACATGCCCCCGGCCGGCCAGCCCACAGCTCTGTCATCCGGCAGCCGCATGCTCCTCAAGGGATCCTTGGTAGGGATGAGCTGTTCGGTTCGATCAGTTCGGAGTTCAATTCGAACATCGGCAGTTCGAAAGTTCGCGAACTTCGAACTTTTTGGCGTGTTCAGTTCTTGTTCGAAAAAAATAATAATTTTGAAAAAAGTATAAAAAATGCTAAAAAATCTAGAAATAAAGAGACTCTTTACTGCAGAATATTATAAGCAATGGTTTATTAGATAATGAATTAAAAACTAATGTATTGGTGCAAAGATTCTCACCTCTAAATGACCTGTGCTCTCAAACGGCGTAAACAACAATTAGTGTTTGGAAATAACATGTGCTTCTAATTAGTCTGGTTTCGTGAATTTGATACATTGTATGCAGACTGGAAGTGCTAGGTGTCGTGTGTGAGTCTGTGATGGCGATGTTTCCATACATCCTAGAAATCCGCCACTTCACGGGCAGGTTATGGGGACCTCCTAGGCACAATATTTGAAAAAAAATTTCGTTTTTATTTTATGGAAAACTCACTGTTCCTTTAACCCTTTCACTGCTGAGGCATTTCGCCGCTGTGTGCTGAGCTAATTTTTACCGCTTTCGCTCATCATGTTTAAATGCGATTTGAAGCCACATTTTATTATACGACCCAGACATATTAGATATCGTTCTTTCCAGCAGACTCGGCAGATTCATAATATATTATTTTTATATGTATACGCCATGTTCTGCCTGAATATTATAACAAAAAATTTAATAAAACTTGAATTTTTAATCATCTGCAGTGTGTAAAGTGTTTTTTTTCACCTTTTATCACATGAACATTTGCGGTTATATTTTCTATGGGGTGCGCTTGTACAAAAATTAGAAATGGGGACTTATTAAATTTTTTGGGGGGAATTATGTGATTTTTAGCAAACGCACCCCATAGAAAAAAATCATTAGTGCAGCATCATTGTTCACATTATAATTGAAATGTGAATGTGAACAATATTGCTGCATTAATAAAAATGACACACAAAAAAAAGTACATGTTTTTTTATTTTTTTATTTTTACTTTATACCTGGTCATGTTGGGTCATGCTCAGGCCTTTTGATTGACACCCTCCATGACCCCCTAGCTGCCACGGTTCTAGGGGTTCCCCGGCTATCTGACATCATCACGCTATGCGTCAGGCTGTGAGGGGAGACCCGGGGGTGGAGCCGCCATCCAAGATGGCGGCCCTCACAGGAGCTAGGCTGCACTTCGGCGCCGCAAGGTGCCGAAGTGCGACCCGGTGCCTAAGGGGTTAAATCCAGGCACCGCTTAAAAAGGGAGACTCTCCCCTTTTTAGCAGTGCCTGGCTTTTTTTTGTGGGACCTCCCGATCGGGAGGGAGAGGGATCCGAACGGATCCCCCCCTCCCTTCCAGGCAATCTCCTGGCATTGCCGGGGGTCGCCTGGAAATGACATCATCGCGCATGGCGCAATGACGTCATTTACGTTGGGAGGAGCTTGACTTCAGCGTCTGAGGATGCTGAAGTCAGATCGCCGCGGGACCCTGGACAGAGAGGTGAGTATCTCCGCCAGGCGTCCAGCAAAGCTGATGACGTGTGGGACACGTCCTCCTCAGCATACAGCGGGAGTAACTGAGGACGTGTCCCACATGTCGTCAGCAGTGAAGGGGTTAAAAACTTATTTTTTTAAACTTTTTGTCCTTGTTTCCTGTCCCCCAGGGCACTACCCGGACATTGTTTTAAATGTATCTATACATCCTACAAATCTGCCACTTCACAAGCAGGTTATGGGGACCTCCTAGGCACGATATTTGAAGGAATTTTTCGTTTTTATTTTCAACCCCTATTTCATGGAAAACTCACTGTCCATTTAAAAACTTTTTTTTACTTTTGTCCTTGTTTCCTGTCCCCCAGGGCACTACCTGGACCCCCATACACCTTTTATGGCAAATATCTAGCATATATGCCCTCTTGGAGGACACTCTAAAAATCTAATGTTCGAGTCCCATTGACTTGTATTGAGTTCGTGTTCGAATTCAAACTTTTTAAAAGTTCGAGTTCGAATGCGGACCGAACTCGGGTGTTTGACTCATCCCTAATCCTTGGAAGGCCCGGCGGGCTGCCCTCTGCAGTACCTGATTAGAGGGCCTCGTCTGCCTGATGTTTTAGTAACAAGAATGTTTTATCCCATAGGCTTCAATGCTAAAAATATTCCCATTTTAATTCAATATCTAATAAACCTTTGCTTATAATATTCTGCAGTAAAGAGTCTCTTTATTTATAGATTTTTAGGATTTTTTAAGCATTTTTTTTTAAAAAATATTTTTTAACTTTTTGCGAACGGCCTGAAAAGCTTGAAGTTCGCGAACTTTCGAAACAGCCGATGTTCGATGTGAACATCAAACCGATTCAAACCGGCAGCCCATCCCTAGTTAGGGTTAAGTTTAGGCTAGAGTTAGGTCTAGATTTAGTGCTAGTGTTAGGGTTAGGGTTACAGTTTCTGGAAGTCATAAAATTAGCGCTAGGGTTAGGTGCAGGTTTAGGTTAGGGGCGGGCTAAGTTTATTGTAGGTTAGGGCTAGGGTTTGGTTTATGCTAGAGTTTGGTTAGGGTTAAAGTTAGGCTAGAGTTCAAAGCGACAACCGCATAGGAGGCGCTGCAATTGTCCATTGCTGGACAATTGATAGGCTGGGGTTATTAGGTCAGGTTTGGTAGCTCAAAGGTGGTTTCATCAGCTGAAACTGCTTCTGAGCTGTTTTTTTGCGGCGCGAAAATCTGAGCATCTGATTGGTTAATCAGCTGTTCAGTAGCACGAGCCGTTGAGCATGCAATTTAGGGCGGGAACATTCAAACAGCTGATTGGATATCAGCTGTTTGAGAGCGTGAGGCAAGTTCCAAAGGTTTTATAAATTAAGAGTTCTGAGGTAGTTCTGGCAATTACCTCAGCTGTTTTAGAAGATTGGATCCTGTAGCAGCGTTCCCCCCTCCCTTTTTATTATGCATATATTGTCGTAGATGTTTAATAAGGGTAGAGGTCGCCCCTTATTGGGGTGGATGGAGGCAGAAGGGTTCCCAAGCTGGCTGAGAACAGGGGCGGTTTGGGAATTGTTGCAATACTGGTTATAAGGTTTAACAGGTTATTAAGTTCGGTATTATGGTTTAAGTTTTTATGCCTCCAAATTACCCTTAAATAAAAGCTAAGGTCAATTCTTCCAAAGTTAATTGGTGTCTGTCGGTTATTTGGTAAAGATATTTATATATATATTATGGATTCATAGTCCATGCAAGGGACATTAGGTCTAGTTTTAGTGCTGGTGTTAGGGTTAGGGTTACAGTTTCTGGAAGTCATAAAATTAGCGCTAGGGTTAGGTGCAGGCTTAGGTTAGGGCTAAGTTTATTGTAGGTTAGGTTTACTTTGTTTTTTCCCCATTTTTTTACCTTTCCGATTAAATCCAAAGTTTTCCAATTATATTCGGACCTGGTTAATTATACTTGGAAAAAATTGGATTGACTTGAATTTTTTAATTCATAAGTAGCTCAGTAAGAGTGAGGGGTGCGGGTACCAGGAAAATATCATGGGAAGAGCAAGGTGTCGGTAAGGGAGGAGATAAAGCCTCTAGTAATGTCAGCACACAGCCTAGCAACATAACAAACAAATAATGACTTTGTGCTCCCAAAACATCAGTGTGAATGAATTTAATTCACAATTACTTTCGGGTTGAAGGAGATAATCAGGTTAAAAAATTCCATGGGTGTTTCCCTCCTTTATCTTCCTGCTGTGATTGTTCGTGGAGTAATCTCTGAGTGTCAGAAATAAACCTGTAACGGCCCCAGGCAAATAAGTCCATGTGAATTTACAGGTTTTCTGGTTACATTTTTCAAATCTTTGTCTTAACAGGAGATTAAAATGTGCACCGCATACGTGTCTGAGGAGCTGGACGCACCCAACATCGCCTGCTCCACCATCTCCGAAGTATGATCGATTTAATATGCTTTCAGTTTATCCGCAAACTTTATTAATCAGCCAGTAATACAATGTATAAGTTACCAGACAACAAACTTTATTAAGCAGCCAGTAATACAATGTATAAGTTACTAGACATGTGCACAGCACAAAATTTCGTTTTGAACTAATGGATTAGTCCTAAAATGCAATTTATTTAGTTGCTAAAGAAATTCGTTTTCAGTTCTTTAGTATGAAAACTAATTTCGTTCATCCGAAAACCAGTGGATACAATTACTATTGTAGTGGCTCCTCAGAGGGCTGAGATCGCTGCTTGTTACAGTATCTCTCACTCTCAGCACAATGTGGGCCATATTACATAGTTGGTGCTAACTTAACCAGAGCTGTTGTAACCTTCCCAGAGCCATTATAGCCTATGGAGGTTTTCAGTTTACAACAGCTCTGGTTAAGTTAACACCAACATTGTAATACTGCCCCGTGTCAGGCAAAGCTGTTACAATTACTGACTGTTCGCTGCTCATCACAGCGCTCAGAGTTTCTGTAAAACTAGTAAATAATATTTTTATATATAAGAGGTTAGAACAATATTATTTCCTTGTTTTACTGAAACTCTGAGCGCTGTTACAGTCAGTTACTGTAACAACTGAGCCTGATACATTGTACTGAGAGATAATGTAACAAGCAGCCGATCTCAGCGCTCACAGCCACTGGATTTAAAGGGCTAAAAAAAAAGGCTCCTCTCTGTATAATGTTTAGAACATCCTCCTGCATTAATTAATACCCCTCTTTGTATAATGTAGATAACATCCTCCTGCATTAATGTCCCTCTCTGTATAGAGCATTCTCCTCAATTTATACCTTTCTCTGTATAATGTATATAACATCATCCTGCATTAATACCCTCTCTGTATAATGTATAGAACATACTCCTGCATTAATTAATGCCACTCTCTGTATAGAACATCCTACTGCATTGGCATGTGGAGGGTGCAGAACTTCGGATGTTGCGATGTTGCGCTCTTCATTGCTGGTCTCCTTCACTCATCAATGTAATATCACAAAAAGGACTGAAACTAAAATGTAGTGCATTTTTTTTTAGTTTCTTTCGTTTTTTGTACTGAGCAGTTTCGTTTCTCTTGAGTCGTACTAAAACTAAATTATCCCAAAATTCGGACTAAATCGTTTTAGTACTAAAACGAATGCACATGTCTATAAGTTACCAGACAACAAACTTTATTAATCAGCCAGTAATACAATGTATAAGTTACCAGACAACAAACTTTATTAAGCAGCCAGTAATACAATGTATAAGTTACCAGACAATAAACTTTATTAAGCAGCCAGTAATACAATGTATAAGTTACCAGACAACAAACTTTATTAATCACCCAATAATACAATGTGTATGTTACCAGTCAACAAACCTTCTAAATTAGCCGGTGATATCATGTATATGTTACTGGTCAACAAACTTTATTGATCACCCAATAATACAATGTATATGATACCTTGTCAATAAACTTTATTAATCACCCAATATTACAATGTGTATGTTACCAGTCAACAAACCTTCTAAATTAGCCGGTGATACCATGTATATGTTACTGGTCAACAAACTTTATTACTCCGCTAATAATAATATTATGCGACAGAGAGGTCTGTGACATTACCACTTTTATAGCCCAGCTGCCAGTCTGGAACTCAGATGCCAAGCTGTATCGACAATGTTAATGGCCAGAAATGGCAAATATCAGGAATTTAATGAGCTGTGTTATAAAAGAGACAGAGATATGAACATTATCATGTCTTCAGGGCATTAATGCCACTTCATCCAGCCCTGCTGAGCAGCTGAGAGTGTACAAAATTATTGTTTACTGAATATCAGGTTCACCTCAAACTGCAACATATAACATGTAACAATGGCATTGAAGAAGAAAAAGAGCATTCTAATAAAATTATTAAATTTTTTTATTATATTGTAAAAAATCTAATTTATAAAAACATTGATTAAATGTGTTTCATATTATAATACATTTAGTAAACTCTTGACGAGGTTTGGAAATGATTAAATGGTGACATCATGCTTTCCCACCATTTATTTTTAATATCAAACAGTAAAAAAAAAGTAT
Organism: Leptobrachium leishanense; assembly: GCA_009667805.1. NCBI lineage: Eukaryota > Metazoa > Chordata > Amphibia > Anura > Megophryidae > Leptobrachium > Leptobrachium leishanense. The sequence continues at coordinate 336,408,922 of CM019067.1, forward strand.
TAATTTTTCAAAACAATGAATAAAATATTGTTTAATAAAATAATTTTCCAGCAACCGAATTCAAATGTCAAATCGAAGGTCTCTGGCATAAAATAATGGTTTAACACATTACTAGTGTTCTAACATTGTAACACGTTTCTCTTTCTTTTTGCAGAATCGGCGCAGCAAACGTGCGACTAAAAAGCGATGCAATATCGTGTGCAAACTGAAAGCTGGAGCTCGAAGCACCATAGCCACAATAAAGATTCCAACCAAGGTTTTTAGACGCACCTAAACTGCCAATTAACCCCTCCACTACCAAGATCTAGAAATCTCGGACTTATAAGGTACTATCCGGTGCCCTGTTATCGAGATATCTCGATCTGCTGATCTGCAGCCCAAAAGACAATGAAATTTGTTTGCTTTTGGGCTGCAGAAGGAGCCATCAAAGTTTTAGCCCTATGGGCCCAAAGAGCTAAAACTATGTAAAATCATCAGATGAAAGCTCAGTCATAGGACATTCAACAGCCGATACAGGGGGAAAAAATAATCGAGCTGCAGCTCAAACTGCTGTAACTCAATTTGACAATACATGGCGCCATCTACTGGCGAAATAGATTATTTACAGCAAAAAATACAGTTGGACTATGCCCATATATTTCTTACTGTATAATTAATTAAAAATGATTTTACAAAAAACACTGGTTCCTGACAATGAATTATTGAATAACTTGGTAGTAACTTGGTAACTTGGTAGTTAAGGGGTTAAGACCAATGACATAAACCGCAGAGGCCGCCTTCACCACGAGAGCGGAACGGCAGTGTGACTCTTCACCAGAGCAGTATTAAATGGCTAAAAATATTCAAATCATTGAAATCCATCCTTTGGTTTGTAAGCAGTTCTTGTCCTTATTTCCAAATAAAATTCTTCACTGAATGTCCGGTTATGGTTACTCCTTTATATTTATTATTGGAAATCCCACTTCTGACACCATTTCTTTTGCTTTATGCTTGCCGCCATCCGTGCCAGCTAAGGGCTCTATTAACTGCTTTGCGCAAAAGCACACGAGCAGCGACATTTTTTTGCGCGCAGCATTAAACGTTCCTGTGTCCAGGTCGGGCCGGCGCTCCTCTCCTGGCGAGGATCTTCCAGAATGTCGGCCATGCAGAACGAGCACTGCATTATCGTGTCATCCTATCACGTACGGTTTGTGATGGTGGTACATGTTTCTAGAAAGCAGGAGCAGCGAGCGACCTCAATGTGTGACTCCCCGTACTATGGGCTCTTTTACATTCTCCGCTCAAATTCGCCTGCGCAGCGCATTCTTTTTTGCACGCAGCGTTAAACGTTAACGCGTGTAAATTAACGCAGGTATTACGATCCGAGCGCATTTTTTCATCCGTCAAAAAATATTGCGCGGAACAAAGACGTGCAAAAACGTGCGCGCATTAACGCTGCACGCAGAAAGACTGTTTTTTCACGCGATATAGACAATCTGAATTAAGAATCACAATTGTCTTCCGTTCAGTTTTTGCCCCTGTCAGAATCAATCTGAGTATATATGCTGCAGCAATAAAAAAAACACACTCAACGTCTCCATTTTATTGTTTGGGTATGTGTAGAATGTGTAACTATACTTTGCTATATTGATTTTTTTGGGCTGGTGTATTTGGTTTCGGCCAGGACGATCAAATTTGCCGTTAACACCAGCTTTTCAAAGACATTAAGGCTAGGGTCAGACGAAAGCATTTTTCCCCGCGAACGTGAAAAAGTGCGTCTGAACGCATTGACGTATTTTTTCACGGAATGCGCAAAAACGGTCAGACGACGCGCTTTTTCGGCCGTGATTTTGTACGGATCGTCAATAAAACTCTTTTTGCGTCTGGACGTTATGTAGGCTGGACATTAGCAGCGTCTGACATCTCCTAATCACGCACACACGCCGCTATGCCGCAGCTGCGCACTCAGTACGTCAGTACTAGCGGTTCTGCGTTCTCTAAAAAATGCGTTCATTTTCCACTTGCGTTGCGCAGCCGGACTTTTGTGCGACCGTACTTCGTATAGTGGCCGTCATTGCCCGTCATTTGCTGCTAGTACGACCGTAATTAAGTGCGCCAGAACGCACGTTAAAAGTGCGCTGGTCTGACCCCAGCCTTAAATGATGCTCGCAAACGCTGTCCGTTAATATTTGTGCATAGATTGTAATACCATCCGCGTACCAGCGCACAAACGCATTTGCGCTCACAATGTTAAGTATAGGACGCGCAACATACATTACGCTCGCAAAGGGTTTGCGCAGGTTCACCAGCGGTAGACGTTAACGCGCATTTTTTGCGCGGACATTGTAATACAATGTTCTGCGCAAAGAGTTTTTCCCCTCGCGATAATGCGTTTTTGCATTAAGTATTTAATAGAGCCCTAAGGGTTTAATATAAGTTGGCCCGATGGCCAAAATACGGATCTTTTTCAGACCGTTTTTTGGTTCTGGAAATTCCGGAGTTTACTGGAAATATTAGCTTTATCGATTCATATTGAGTTTGACGATTTCTGAAAAAATGCCAAATGCTGAAAAGTGCTGATGAATGGACTTTCATGCAGAGGAAAAAAAAAATATATATTTATTAAAACATCAGATTTTTCTATTAGTCATTTTTAAAAGGACACTGCCACGTGCATAAGCCGTGACTAGATTACTTGATAACTCATTTGCGTTTGGTATCTTGTGCTTTTCAGCGCGAGGTTACTCTACTTTGCGCTCCCTATACTTAACATGGGAAGCGCAAAGTGTTAATCAGCGCTGGATTACAAAGTCCCAGCACTGATTAATGCCTGGCTCTGGTTAGCAGAAAATTAACCACGGCCTGGACTTGGTGTTAATGGATTCTGCTTCTGCAGAATCCGTTAACACCAGCCAGAAAAATAATAAAATAAATCGTATACTCCCCTCCTATCCCGCGGCTCCAACTGCCTCCTCCATCCGACGGGAGCAGGGAAAGACTGGGGGAAAAATTCCCCCAGTCTCTCCCTGCGTATCACTACGCCGACCGGCCGGATCTCGTGAGGCGAGGTCACGTGACCGGCAGGGAGGAACTCAATGGAGTCCTATGGACTCCAGCGAGTGGATGCTCGCGGCTGTGCTCAGCGCTGCCGCGAGCATCCTGGATTTTTAATGCTCGGAAACAATGCAGGCGCAAAAAATGATGTCTGCATTGTAATCCAGCGTTAAAACGCAGGCGCAAGGGGGAAATCTGCAAGTGCAGGTTTTCCTCTCTTACGCCTGCGTTTTAACGCGAAGAGTGTAATAGAGCCCTAAGCTGTTAATTCACCAAATACAGGAGAAATGACAGTAATTTCCGTTTCAATTCGCCACAATTCGGCGGCTCCAAAATTGTTGCATTGGAAACTATTGATTTATCTATTCACAGAATGCCGAATTGCACCAAAATCTCAGTGTAATGACCTGATTTTCAGTTATTTCAATTTGACAGGTTGAAAACAAGCAAATTTAGGGTTTATTATTTCAGAGGATCTAAGGGTAAGTGTAAGGACAGAGGCTTTGACCCCTGTATGGTGTTGGGTGTATGGAACCCAATGGCAAGCCGAAGGAGGAGACCAGAAGGAATATGATTGGTTAAACTTTACTGAAGGCAACAAAATATAAGTCCAGAATAAAGTACTGTAAAGTTTCTTTTGACAGAAATAAAAGTCCAGAACGAAGAGTTGTAAGGATAAATAAGTACGTTTGTAATCTTGGAAGTAGTCCAGGAATAGAGGTATGCCGAGAGGTGGAACTGGTACTGCAATGGCAATCTTGAATATGGAAGCGGAATGGAGCTGTACCGTGGCAACAGGAGCGGAGCTGTACTGTGGCAGCGGGAACCGGAGTGGAGCTGTACTGTGGCAACAGGAACCGGAGCGAAGTTGTACTGTGGCAACAGGAACCGGAGCGAAGTTGTACTGTGGCAACAGGAACCGGAGCGAAGTTGTACTGTGGCAGCGGGAACCGGAGTGGAGCTGTACTGTGGCAACAGGAACCGGAGCGAAGTTGTACTGTGGCAACAGGAACCGGAGCGAAGTTGTACTGTGGCAACAGGAACCGGAGCGGCGTTGTACCGTGGCAACAGGAAGCAGAGCGGCGTTGTACCGTGGCAACAGGAACCAGAGCGGTGTTGTTGTCAGGTGCTGGTTCTGGGGTGGTAGGATTGAGCCCAATATGCAATAAGGGAAACAGAGATTCAGATAAACATATACAAGAGAGGGTTTATTTGGAGTAACATAAAGGCAATAAACAAATATATATGAAGGAGCTGGATAAGAGGAGGAAGGGAAGACACTGAATATATATATATATGTAATTAACTGAAAGCAAGATGAGAAAAGAGTAAACAGAAGGATAGTACTAAGCTAGGTGCAGGGCAGCGGTGGAGGATTCGGCAGCGGGCTGAAGATTCTGCGAGGTGCAGGGCAGCAGGCTCCGAGGAATGCAGGAACAGAGGGCAACGGAATGAGGGTTCTGCGAGGTGCAGGGCAGCGGTTGAGGATTCGGCAGCAGGCTGAAGATTCTGCGAGGTGCAGGGCAGCAGGCTCCGAGGAATCTGTGGAATGTTGGCACAGCGGGCAAGAAATGCTGGAGGAAACAAAAATAGATTTCTTAGGCAGGAACAGGAGGTAGCTCCCTGTCAGCTTGGTGTTTACCAAGGTAATGCAGAAGCATTGGACCTTGGGAGTGGTTCCTTTTTGTAGAGGGGAATAAGGGTGCATTAGCCAGCACCTGGTTGCTGGATCAGCCTGGTTGTAGAGGAATTACCAGTCTCCTTACAGGAAACTGGCTTGCTTTTAGGTTTCCTGCGGCGCTGGCGTCTCGGGGCATTACAGACGCCCCCCTCTAAGGGCACCCTCTGGGTGACCAAGATGGTGTCAAGTGTGTCGGGATCAGCGTCGGTGGTCATAGAGTCAGAAAGATTCTCTGGTTCTGATGAGATGGGGGATGTTAGAATTGCACCCAGGAGTAGGGGTTTTCCCGACTTGATCTTCTTAATGTTGAGGATAGGAGTCTCCACCTTAGCCATCCCATGGTATCCTATGGGAACAACTGGTCCGTTCGGTTCTGCAACTGGATCCTGTTTGGAAGCAGAGGTAATAAGAAGTGGGGGCGACATATAGTCACGGGTGTCCTGTAATCGGTTTTGCAGCGATTCTATGATTAACTGTTGTCCGCTCACAGTCTGAGCCACCTTGGTAACTTGTTCAGCAAGTATCACCATGGTGGATATGACACCAGGTATGGGATCAGTCATAGCACGGGTCGAAGTCTGTCTTACACAACTCAGCTGGTAAGTCCACGGTAGCGGGTGTATCGTTCGGCACCTTGCCATCAACCGGAGGTGCCTTCAGAGCAGAGACGTGCGTTGATGACACTTCAGTGACAGGCATATTGACTGATGGCACTTCAGCAATTGGTACCCTAGCAGCAGGCGCTTTGGCGTAACCAGGAACTTCGTCAGCAGGCTATGTGGCAGCGAACACTTTAGCAGGAACTAAAGTATCGGCAACAGGCGCTTTGTCTTGAAACGACGCTCCGGTAGCGGGCACTGCTATCTTGGCAAGGGTCTTCAGTTGAAGTCGTTCTGTAAATGGAGAACCAGGAACTCTCGGCTTAGCCTCTGGAATGAGTATAGAGGGAACTGGGTCGTGGGTACTGGAATCTGTATCTTGAGGACCTTGATAGAAATGGTTTGTCATAGTTGCCAATGCTGTACCATAGATAGGTGAGGAAGGTGTATATACTCTGTCAGTGAACTCGTCAGATAGGGAGCAGTCAGAAGGCACAAAATACTCTTCTGGATCCCTGTGGGGAATGGTTGTGGTGGTTCCAAGGAGGCCATTATGCCGTCCAGGACCACCATTAGAATGTTGTGCGACTTGCAGCGGCATGTCCATGGAGTCTTCAGAGTCCCAGCCTTCTGAATCAGTGTCATATGCAGTATGTATAACCGGAGGTGGTGTTTTACCATGGTGGCTGATGGTGAGGGGAGTAGTACTAGAAGCCATAACCACGTTCTTGGGTTGACAACAATTCTTTTTCCTGGCCTCTAAAGCCTTTTCAAACATGACTAGATCTTTCTTATGGACCACGGTTCCGTTTGAGGAGCGGGCACAGTCTGGGGGTACAGGCTTTGATAATAAGTAACTGACCTGATTTGGAACGGTTGTTGGATTCCAGGGTCGCTGGCTGTGCGTGAGGGTGCTGTTACAATACACAGGTTCAGTCTCCATAGATGAATCACATGTCCTGGGGTCTGAGAGTTCACATTCCATGGGTTCATAGGGTGTAGGCGTTGATATCTGTGAACTGGTGGATCTTGGAGATACAGGTAGAGACAGAGGAGACGGCATAGGGGTAGAAGGTTCTCTATACATAGAATCAGGGACATTTGCAGGCTTCTGAAATGGGGTGGATTTCTTAGGACCGGGTTTGGCTGCAGGAGTGGCTTTAGGCTTAGATGCCGGGGTCCTCCTAGGTGGTCTTGAGGGGCAGAGTGGAAAATAATGGCCTGGTGCCCCGCAATAGATGCAGAGGTTGGCATTTAATCTCCTGGCACGTTCTGTTGGAGATAAAGGACCATGGGTTACCTTGTTAGCAGGAATGTTGTCTGTTGCTGATGGATTCCATAGTCTATGAAGCTGCAGATTTAGGAGCTGAATCAGGTGGGTCAGGAACTCCTGAAGGGCTTTCTGGATTAACCCTGTGATGGTTTGAATCATTGCGGGCTCAATTGGTGTAGGCTTCTGCATTCTGTCAGGTGCTGGTTCTGGGGTGGTAGGATTGAGCCCAATATGCAATAAGGAAAACAGAGATTCAGATAAACATATACAAGAGAGGGTTTATTTGGAGTAACATAAAGGCAATAAACAAATATATATGAAGGAGCTGGATAAGAGGAGGAAGGGAAGACACTGAATATATATATATATATGTAATTAACTGAAAGCAAGATGAGAAAAGAGTAAACAGAAGGATAGTACTAAGCTAGGTGCAGGGCAGCGGTGGAGGATTCGGCAGCAGGCTGAAGATTCTGCGAGGTGCAGGGCAGCAGTTGAGGATTCGGCAGCGGGCTGAAGATTCTGCGAGGTGCAGGGCAGCAGGCTCCGAGGAATGCAGGAACAGAGGGCAACGGAATGAGGGTTCTGCGAGGTGCAGGGCAGCGGTGGAGGATTCGGCAGCAGGCTGAAGATTCTGCGAGGTGCAGGGCAGCAGGCTCCGAGGAATGCAGGAACAGAGGGCAACGGAATGAGGGTTCTGCGAGGTGCAGGGCAGCGGTTGAGGATTCGGCAGCAGGCTGAAGATTCTGCGAGGTGCAGGGCAGCAGGCTCCGAGGAATCTGTGGAATCTTGGCACAGCGGGCAAGAAATGCTGGAGGAAACAAAAATAGATTTCTTAGGCAGGAACAGGAGGTAGCTCCCTGTCAGCTTGGTGTTTACCAAGGTAATGCAGAAGCATTGGACCTTGGGAGTGGTTCCTTTTTGTAGAGGGGAATAAGGGTGCATTAGCCAGCACCTGGTTGCTGGATCAGCCTGGTTGTAGAGGAATTATCAGTCTCCTTACAGGAAACTGGCTTGCTTTTAGGTTTCCTGCGGCGCTGGCGTCTCGGGGCATTACAGTTGTACCGTGGCAACAGGAAGCAGAGCGGCGTTGTACCGTGGCAACAGGAACCAGAGCGGCGTTGTAGTGGCAACAGGAAGCAGAGCGGCGTTGTACCGTGGCAACAGGAACCAGAGCAGAGTTGCACCGTGGCAACAGGAACCAGAGCAGAGCTGTACCGTGGCAACAGGAACCGGAGTTGTACCGTGGCAACAGGAACCGGAGTTGTACCGTGGCAACAGGAACCGGAGCAGAGTTGTACCGTGGCAACAGGAACCGGAGTTGTACCGTGGCAACAGGAACCGGAATTGTACCGTGGCAACAGGAACCGGAGTTGTACCGTGGCAACAGGAACCGGAGTTGTACCGTGGCAACAGGAACCGGAGTTGTACCGTGGCAACAGGAACCGGAGCAGCAGGAACGGAATCAGGAACGGCAGCAGGAACGGAAGTCAGAATCCTTTTAGAGGAACACGAAGGGGAACCACTGGGTAACGTGGTATAACCACAGTATAACCTGGTTAGTGAGATGGAGAAGGCGGCAGGTTTAAATAGGGTTCAAGGAATCATACGAACACCGTTCACCTGGGACTCGCAGGTGGAATGAGGATACCTGAGTGCTAGGTAAATTAATTGGTGGTATACGAGGATCTCCAGTGCAGGTGGGGTGCAGTACCTTAACTTGACCAGCAGAGGGCGCCAGAGTACCTAGGTCTTCATGCTCTAGGATGGGCGATCGCGCATGCGCGCCTGCCTTCTGCTCAGACAGATCACGGAGGCGGCGTGGGACACATCCTGGCTCTCCTCCCTCGAGCTGCAGGCCGGAACCAGGGAGCGACGCGCCACGAGGGACCTCAGGTGAGTTTGTCAGGCGTCCCAACATGGCGGCCGCGGTCCGACCGTGGCGCGGGGCATTACAGGACCCCCCACCAAGGCGCGACCCCCGGGTGCGCTTGGTCGATGGCTTGGAAGGATAACGGATATGAAAGGCACGAACCTTTGCAGGAGCATGGACGCTGGCACTGGGTTCCCAAGATCGTTCTTCAGGCCCGTATCCCTTCCAGTGTACCAAGTATTCTAACCTGCCGTAACGGAGTCTCGAATCCAGAATACGTGATATCTCGAATTCCTCTTCTCCAGATATGGGTACAGGAGCAGGTGGTTTAGTATTCCGATCGGGGAACGGATTCTCATGCCAGGGTTTCAAGAGAGATACATGGAAGACAGGATGGATCCTGTAGGAAGGAGGAAGAGTTAAGCGGGCCGCCACGGAGTTCACCATTCTGAGGACCGGGAATGGGCCAATGTAGCGAGGGCCCAGCTTCTTCGAAGGACAATCCAAACGGAGATGAGCCGTGGATAGTAACACCTTGTCTCCGGGTGCATACACAGGAGCTTCCTTTCGACTACGATCAGCATATTTCTTTTGGTTCTGCTGGGCTAGTCGCAACTGGTGGCGTAGCGTTCGTAGTTGACCGCGTAGGGTTCTCAGGCGGGTTGACACTTCTGGAACTGGAGTGTTGAGCGGCATCTCTGGAAGAGTGCTAGGATGATAACCATAATTGGCAAAGAAAGGTGAAAAGCGAGTTGAGGAGTGTACCTGGTTATTGTACCCAAATTCGGCAGTCGGTATAACGTCTAGCCAGTCGTCTTGGAGATGCGTGGTGAAGCAATGAAGGTATTGTTCCAGCGTCTGATTTGTCCGCTCAGTCTGGCCATTACTCTGTGGATGAAAAGCTGAAGAGAGACACCTGGCAATTTTTAAGCTACGACACATTTGGGACCAGAAACGAGAAGTAAACTGCGATCCTCTATCTGTAACAATGGAACGAGGAGTACCATGGAGGCGGAATATTTCCTTGATGAACAAGGTAGCTGTTTCAGCTGCTGTTGGTAGGCCTACTGCTGGTATGAAATGGGCCATCTTGGTACAGCGATCTACCACTACCAGGATGGTGGTGTAGCGATACGAAGGGGGAAGATCTACTATGAAGTCCATCGAAATATCTTTCCACGGATGCAGCGGTGGAGCCAGGGGTTGGAGAAGACCAGCAGTACGGGTGCGGGGTTGTTTGTTGCGTGCACAAACAGAACAAGAGGTTACAAAGGCGATGATGTCCTTCTTCACGGATGGCCACCAGAAGTGTCGATGTACGGCATCTATGGTTTTCTTGATGCCACCATGTCCAGCAGCCGGAATGTCGTGAGAGTGTTGTAGTACCTGTAGACGAACCTCCGGAGGAACATATATTTGTTCGTTATGATAGAACAGACCATCGTTGGGTATGAGCCCATGAACGTCAGTCAGTGGTTGAAGACTATATTTCTTTATATTTTCTATTAAGGATCCTTGTGAGGCGCAGAAGAATTTGTCAGGCAGGATGGAGTCGGGTTGAGTCATGGAAGGAAAGGCGTTTGAGTCGTACCGACGGGAAAGGGCATCTGCCTTACCATTTCTTACTCCAGGTCTGTAGGTAATTTGCAACAGAAAGCGGGCAAAGAATAATGCCCATCTGGCTTGTCGAGGTCGCAATCTTTTGGCGGTGCGGAGATATTCCAAATTGCGGTGGTCCGTGTAGACGACCACGGGATGTTTCGCCCCTTCGAGAAGGTGTCTCCATTCCTCGAGGGCACTCTTGATCGCCAGGAGCTCTTTCTCACCTATACTGTAATTCTTTTCAGCTGGGGTAAGACGTCTGGAATAAAAGGCCACGGGATGCATAAGATCTTTGACTCCGGATTTCTGGGAGAGAATCGCTCCCAGGGCAATATCAGAAGCGTCTGTTTCCAGAGAGTATGGTAGGTTGATGTCGGGTTGTTTCAGGATGGGGGCTTGGGTGAAGCTTTCTTTTAGCTTGTCGAAGGCCTGCTGAGCTTCTTCAGTCCAACAGAATTTTACATCTTTTTTGGTCAGGGAAGTGATGGGTGCGGTGAGATGAGAGAAGGATCGAATGAAGCGACGATAAAAGTTGGCAAACCCCATAAATTGCTGGACCATCTTTTTATCTCTGGGTGTCGGCCAGTCTAGGATCGCCTTAATCTTTGCTTTGTCCATTTCAACATGTCCTGGTGATAGGACATATCCCAGGAATTCTATAGAGGATGTCTCAAAAGTGCTTTTCTCGATTTTGCCATATAGTTTATGTTGACGAAGACGAGATAAAACAAGACGGACGTGCTGTTCATGTTCTTGGATGGTTCGAGAGTATACCAAGAGATCGTCGAGGTAGACCACAAGGAAGGTGTCCAGAACGTCACGGAAGATGTCATTGAGAAAATGCTGGAAAGCGGCTGGAGCATTGCATAATCCAAATGGCATGACGAGATACTCGAAGTGACCGTATCGGGATCGAAAGGCGGTCTTCCACTCGTCTCCTTTTTTCATGCGGACCAAGTTGTACGCTCCACGAAGATCAATCTTAGTAAAAATACACGCATCCTTCACCCTATCGAGTAGTTCAGGAATCAATGGGAGCGGGTAGCGATTCCGTACTGTGATTGCGTTTAATGCTCTATAGTCAACGCAAGGGCGGAGACCGCCGTCTTTTTTCCCAACGAAGAAGATCCCCGCTCCAGCAGGAGATGTAGAGTGACGGATGAATCCTTTTGTGAGACTGTCTTCGATATAGTCCTTCAGAGACTGTGATTCGGGAACAGACAGGTTAAAGATACGTCCATGGGGAATAGGTGCTCCTGGAAGGAGGTCAATAGAACAGTCGTACTCTCTGTGTGGAGGAAGTGTATCAACCCCTTTTTTCTCAAAAACGTCTTGAAATTCTGAATACTTAGGCGGTAGCGTGGAAGATGGATAGGTGGAAAAGGCGACCTTCTCAGACTTGGAGCCGTTCATACAGTGAACTCGACAGTGACAGGAGGGGAAGGATACGGTATTGGAAGACCAATCAATATAGGGGTTATGTGTGCGAAGCCAAGGAAGTCCCAGTACAATAGGAAATAAAGGAGAAGGGACGATGTCCCACTGAAGAATTTCTTTGTGCTTGGTTCCGATTAGAAGCTTCAAAAGGGTGGTTTCGTGGGTAACTGGACCGGTGCGTAGGGTGCTTCCATCCACCATATGCAGAGGCACGGGTTTCTTCTTTAGTTGGGTAGGAACAGCCAAGGAGGTAGCAAGGGATAGGTCAAAGAAGCTGTTACTGGCTCCGGAGTCGATGATGGCATTCAGGTCGACGCTTCTATCTCCCCACTGTAAGGTGACAGGAATGGCTAGGTGGGTAGAAGCAGAGCCGACCACACTTTGAAGAGAGGCAACAGTTGGGTGGCTCTTACCTCTTTCAGAGGGACGAGGTGGTCGTGTAGGGCAGCCACGCAAAAGATGACCTGGTTTGCTGCAATACAGGCAGAGATTCTGGTGGCGACGTCTATCACGCTCAGAGGGCGACATTGGACCTTTGGTAGTACCAATCTCCATGGGTTCAGAATTTGAAGAGGAGGAGGTCTGTCGTGGAGAGGACGCAGGAGAAGGTTCGTGTTTTCGAGGAGAGGTGAAAGGAGCATTAGAGAGTCTCTCTTGACGTCGTTCTCTGAAGCGTTGGTCCAAGACCAGAGACTGGGTGATCAAGGCCTCCAGGGAAGTAGGTACTCCTATACGAGCCAGTTCGTCTTTCAGTTGTTCGGAAAGACCGTAACGGAAGTGGTCTTTAAGGCCCACATCGTTCAGACCTGTGTCGGCTGCCACCGCCCGGAATTCAGAGATGTAGTTCTCCACCGGTCGCCTTCCTTGTGTTAGGCTTCGGATGGTGGTTAATGCAGCAGAAGACCTCAGAGGATCATCATAGATAGGGTTCATGGCCCGGACGAAGGAACCCCAGGAAGTCAATAAGGGGCTTCCTTCACGTAACAACTGGAAGGCCCATTCCTGTGGAGGTCCAGACAGTAAGGAGATGGCTGACCTCACCTTCACAGAGTCCGACCCATAGGTACGTGGGCAAAGGGAGAACAGAAGTTCACATGCGGTGATGAATGTACGATACTTCGTACGGTCACCGGCAAACCGTTCAGGCATGTTGACCATGGGTTCGGGAGTAGGCAGGTCCACCTGCTGTATCATAGAGCCGGATGGTGATGGAGGTAATGCAGTACTCTCAGCCCGGCTTCTTTCCTTATGCAATAAGGCTTCTTGGCCGGTTTGTAGTTTCTGTACCACCTTGGTTAGTGCTGACACTTGTTCTGTAAGTACAGCAAGGATTTGGTTCGAGCTTGCGGGTTCCATGTTTTTGTAACCAGGTTATTCTGTAAGGACAGAGGCTTTGACCCCTGTATGGTGTTGGGTGTATGGAACCCAATGGCAAGCCGAAGGAGGAGACCAGAAGGAATATGATTGGTTAAACTTTACTGAAGGCAACAAAATATAAGTCCAGAATAAAGTACTGTAAAGTTTCTTTTGACAGAAATAAAAGTCCAGAACGAAGAGTTGTAAGGATAAATAAGTACGTTTGTAATCTTGGAAGTAGTCCAGGAATAGAGGTATGCCGAGAGGTGGAACTGGTACTGCAATGGCAATCTTGAATATGGAAGCGGAATGGAGCTGTACCGTGGCAACAGGAGCGGAGCTGTACTGTGGCAGCGGGAACCGGAGTGGAGCTGTACTGTGGCAACAGGAACCGGAGCGAAGTTGTACTGTGGCAACAGGAACCGGAGCGAAGTTGTACTGTGGCAACAGGAACCGGAGCGGCATTGTACCATGGCAACAGGAAGCAGAGCGGCGTTGTACCGTGGCAACAGGAACCAGAGCGGTGTTGTACCGTGGCAACAGGAAGCAGAGCGGCGTTGTACCGTGGCAACAGGAACCAGAGCGGCGTTGTAGTGGCAACAGGAAGCAGAGCGGCGTTGTACCGTGGCAACAGGAACCAGAGCAGAGTTGCACCGTGGCAACAGGAACCAGAGCAGAGCTGTACCGTGGCAACAGGAACCGGAGTTGTACCGTGGCAACAGGAACCGGAGTTGTACCGTGGCAACAGGAACCGGAGCAGAGTTGTACCGTGGCAACAGGAACCGGAGTTGTACCGTGGCAACAGGAACCGGAGTTGTACCGTGGCAACAGGAACCGGAGTTGTACCCTGGCAACAGGAACCAGAGTTGTACCGTGGCAACAGGAACCGGAGTTGTACCGTGGCAACAGGAACCGGAGCAGCAGGAACGGAATCAGGAACGGCAGCAGGAACGGAAGTCAGAATCCTTTTAGAGGAACACGAAGGGGAACCACTGGGTAACGTGGTATAACCACAGTATAACCTGGTTAGTGAGATGGAGAAGGCGGCAGGTTTAAATAGGGTTCAAGGAATCATACGAACACCGTTCACCTGGGACTCGCAGGTGGAATGAGGATACCTGAGTGCTAGGTAAATTAATTGGTGGTATACGAGGATCTCCAGTGCAGGTGGGGTGCAGTACCTTAACTTGACCAGCAGAGGGCGCCAGAGTACCTAGGTCTTCATGCTCTAGGATGGGCGATCGCGCATGCGGATCGCGGAGGCGGCGTGGGACACATCCTGGCTCTCCTCCCTCGAGCTGCAGGCCGGAACCAGGGAGCGACGCGCCACGAGGGACCTCAGGTGAGTTTGTCAGGCGTCCCAACATGGCGGCCGCGGTCCGACCGCGGCGTGGGGCATTACAGTAAGTAGTCAATGTAATAGAGCAGCAGGAAATGCTGGCAGAATGCTTGGAAATGCTGGCAGAATGCTTGGTTGTGTAGGGAGAGGTATTAGCAGTAGGAAAAGGGAAGTGCTCATGCCACTGTACAGAGCACTGGTGAGACCTCACTTGGAGTACTGTGTGCAGTACTGGAGACCGTATCTCCAGAAGGATATAGACATCTTAGAGAGAGTTCAGAGAAGGGCTACTAAAATGGTGTACGGCTTGAAGGAGAAAAGTTACCAGGAAAGGCTTAATGATCTTAACATGTACAGCTTGGAAAAAAGACGAGACAGAGGAGATATGATAGAAACATTTAAATACGTAAAGGGAATCCACAAGGTAGAGGAAGGGAGTATATTTAAAAGGAAACAAAGTAGCAAAACAAGAGGACATAGTCTTAGATTAGAGGGACAAAGGTTTAAAAGTAACATCAGGAAGCATTATTTTACTGAGAGGGTGGTGGATACATGGAACAGTCTTCCAGTAGAAGTGGTAGAGGCCAAAACAGTAATTGAATTTAAGCAAGCATGGGATAGGCATAAGGCTATCCTAAACAAAAGATAAATCCAGGTAAAGTATCCATGTAATTGGGCGACTAGATGGGCCGAAAGGTTCTTATCTGCTGACATTTTTCTATGTTTCTATCCCATAGGATTCAATGTAATAAATGGAAATCTATATAAAAAAAAATTAAAACACCATTTTTTTTTGCTAAAAATGTTTTTCCCACTTTTTAAAATACTTTTTTTGCATTTTTATAAAAGTATTTTAAAAAACAAACTTTTAACAAATAAAAAAAGTATTTTTTGTTTTTTTTCATGATTTTTTAAGACTTGTCTTGTATTTTTTCAAAGTATTTTTTGTTTTTTCAAAGATTTTTTTATTATTCTTTAATATAACTTTTCATAATTTTTAAAGGACCTTTTTTATTTTTTAGATGTATTTTTTCTACATTTTTATTGATTTATCCTCCTATAAGGAGAATAGGAGATTTCCTTCTTTTTTTTCAATTAGTGTTTATCACCAACTGCTTCTTCAACGCCAATTTCGGCAAAATACGGTGACCATTCGCTAAGTAGTGAATTCATGGAATTTTCAGTGAAATGGAATCAAAGTGAGACTAAATGAAAGGTTTGTGTCTGAATGAAACAGTTCTGGGGGTTTAGTGAATAGACCCCCCTGTTATATAGCGATATATTCTAGTAGAAAATTGAATATTTTATAGATAATCTGTATTTTCAGCCAAAGTGATTGAAACACATAAACCCAGTCTCATCACACACATAGTACGGGGAGTCACACATTGAGGTCACTCGCTTCTCCTACTTTCCTTGAACACGTACCACCATGGCAAACCATACGTGTTAGCGGATATGATGACACGATAATGCGGTGCGCGTTCTGCATGGCCGGCGTTCTGGAAGACCCTCGCCAGGAGAGGAGCACCGGCCCGACACGGACACAGGATCTACCTCTGCAAAGCATTGTTACCCACATTTAAAAATGTGAAGGGGCGAGAGACGGGTCACTTTCCTAATATTCCCCTGAAGTGCATGAATATTCACGATGTGGAAGATGACGCACGCTGCTGATTGTGGGCGAGTATCAAGGTGTGGATGGTATAAAGGATGGGCAGCGCTGCACAAAGAACACACATTCTATAATTCTGTGCATTGGGTTATCTCTCTCCTGTAACCATGAGAATGTTAATGATAATCGCCCTGTCTGTCTGCTTAGTCTCAGCGATCGACGAGACCCGGGTCAGATCAGCCCCCCAGTGCTGCTGTGAATGCGGCAGCTGCTGCAAGTGTCGCATTTCTGCTAAGGTAAGCCCCCGCAGGCACGCTTGGTGTTAGATGAGGACGGGGTTTGTTACAAACCTTTTATTAATTGTCTCTTTTTATTATATCAATGAGGAAACACTCAGGAAGGGGTGGACCGACCATGAGGGTAATAGGGCAACTTCAGAAGAGGGGCCTCGCCCAGGAGTGGGCCCCTAGAGCTGCAGTGAATGGGTAAAACAGCAATGTACATATGAGTGATACAAAAGGGGGGTCCCATGATCTCCTATTAGCAGGGTCCTCAATAGTGGTCCGTTCACCCCTGCACCCCACTCTACATATTGCATTTTGAGCCAAGCCCTCTGCTCCTCTAGATTGTAAACTCCTGTGAGCCGGGCCCCATGTCCATATAACTGAGGACCCCAGGACCTATGACAGGGTCCACAGAATGAGTGGACCCATTCTCTCTAATTCCCTCCCCCAGAGAGGACCCATCCCCATCCCCTGGTGCTGCTGGACCCATTAGCCCATGATTTGCTGTCTCCCCATGATGAAGCTCCTACTAATACTAATTTATTTATAAGTGTGATAATAATATAATTATGGGACCGATACTTTTAGCCTCACTTTGTGATTATTTTTTTTTCGGTGTTACATTGTATTTCTTTTTAATGTTATTTCCCTGAAAGAAATTTCTGTCTATTTTAAAAATTTCTCTTTCCACTCTAGTACCCAAGTGTCCAGGATCTAGACTATGAGGATTCCCGTGATAAACGGTTTGCTGAAGAGATTTTAAAAGAGCTTCCAAAGCATGATGGAGCCGAAAAGTTAACAGTCGTCCAGTGCATGCTGTGTAAAATGCGTTGGTGCCGATGTAAGTCCTGTGGGGGGTTCTGTTTGTTGCTCTTTGTATTCATTGTTACATTCTTTGGATCGATACGTTTATGATTCGTCTCTCGGGGGGATTTTGCTGCTTTTTCACATTCGCAGCCCTGAAAACAGACTTGTTACTCTTACATTATTATCTGCTGCTAACCTCCCCAGGACACGCGCGGCTCTGAAAAAATTCAGCTTGGTTCAGGTTGTTTCAGAATCCAAAAATGATGGATTCAGAAATAATCGGAATCAGCTGACTCAGACTATCGGAAGCTTCTAATGTTTCAGTATTGGCCGGTTTTGGAATATTTGCCCATTTCCAATATTTGGAACCTTTGCATATAATACATAAAAAAATGCTACTGGACTAGGGTAAGTGCTAGATTTAGGGTTAGGTTAGGGCTACTTACAGTGACAGTTTCTGTGTGTCATATATTAGGGTTAGTGATAGGGTTAGGTGTAGTGTTAGGTTAGGGCTACTGTTAGGGTCACAGTTTCTGGGTGTCATTGGATTAGGGCTAGGGTTAGGTTAGTCCAAGGGTTAGGTTTAAGGTTAGGTGTTGGCGAGGTTTGCAGCAACAGTTTTTGTGTGTCATATATGATTAGATTAGGGTTAGTTAATGTTGGGGTCACAGTTTCTGGGTTTCATATGTTCAGCACTATGGTTAGGTGTTGGTTAGGGCTAGGCTTAGTGAAAGGGTTAGGTGTAGGTTAGGGCTAGGCTTAGTACTAGGGTTAGGGATAGGTGTAGGGTGTCACGAACCTAACATGCGCTCCCATGATGAATGGACTGACAGACTTTATTCCCTTTGTGTTCCCCTGTTTTAGTACTCATTCCCCATAAATAGAGCTTATTTCATTCCCCAATAAAGTGTAAATGTGCTTTTATTACTGCGTTTTAATGTGAACTTGGAGGTGCAGGCCTGAGTTTCATTATTATTTTCATTGCCATATAGTTTGTGATTTAGTTTAAAGCTTATTTCTTTGTTGAACCAGAATAGTGTAATCATGTTTGTGTGCTCTGTGATTGTGCAAGAATGCTGTGTCTGTTGATCTGCTGTGTGAGTTGTGAGTCAGCCTTGTGGGCAAACACTGTCCCAATCTGATTCATTAGGACAATGAATTATGCAAATGGTGTGTGATAACGGATTGCGAATTGTGTGCTTTTGACACTGTATCTGTTGACGGAGAAGATTAATTAACCAGCCTATCAGAACTGTTGGGGTGGGTGAGAAGCTTGAAAAGTGTGTGTGTTACTTGAGCATAAATACTGGTGTGCTTTTCAATAAAGTCAGTTTCCTGTTTAAACATACAGCATGTCTGGTGTCTCATTCAGGGTACCCACAATCACCCTTGGAAGGCACAGAGCGGCCTTCTGGAAATTCAAAGAGGCAGAGGTCTGGACAAAGTGGGTCAGAAGCTACAGATCAGGCTGCTCAAAGCACTGAGTCATGAGCAACTCAGCGGCTGGGCTGATCTTGGTAAGGGGGTGCAGGAGAGCAGGACAGGCAGACAAGCGAGGTCTGTAACATAGGGTTAAGTTATGGATAGGGTTAAGTTTAAGGTAAGGTTAGGTTAGGGCTAGGCTTATGCAACAGTTTCTGTGTGTCATTTGATTAGTGTTAGGGCTAGGGTTTGGTTAGGGCTGGGGTTAGGGTTACAGTTTCTGGCTGTCATATGTTTAGGGTTAGGTGTAGGATTAGGGTAGGCCTAGGTGTTTTTTTACTATTTCCTTTGAATCCAAATTTTTCCCTTTTATGTTCGGACATGGTCGATTATAATCAGAAAAATTCACATTGGCTTGAATTATTTTATTCGGAAAAAGAATGGTTTGGACATTGGAAATTCGGAATTCGTATCGATCCAAATTGCCGATTTGCCGATATTCTGGGCCATTTCCATATGGATCCAAACCGAATCGTACATGTCTTCTATCCTCTATGTGACCTGCTATACACACACATCAAGGCTAGACTCAACCTGAACATGCATATCGCATAACTCTGCTTCTGTGACCCATAGACACAACATATACAATGCACAGCATTCCACCCAAACATACATCCAGAGATTTTAAAAACACCCAAACAAAGTTCCGATAGATGGGTTATGGTTAGCTGCAAGATATGGTCACTCAAGCCTGCCGCAATGTCAGTGTAATGTGTCAGTGTTGTGTGCAGCTCTCTTTTTGTGTGTTGCAGTGGGAAGCTGGGATTTGTACCCCACCCTGTCACGTTATATAGTTTCTCCATCAAAGGAAAAATTTAACCCTTGCATTCTGCTGAGAGCTTTAGAACAATGACCAACTCCAATGGGTGAACTAATCTCATAAAAGCAGGCATTAGGTTTGCAAACCAGGACCTGCTGTGATGGGAAACACTGTTGTGACATTATGCAGTGTGTAATCACATTTTGTAACACAACCCCCATCACGCCATCAGCAGGATGTGTTCCTTAAAATAACGTGTCTGGTCATCAAGCCATCACCAGGACGGGTGCTTTTAAATAAGGTGTCTGGTTATCAAGCCATCACCATGAAGCGTGCCTCAAGATAAGATGTCTGGTCATCATGTAATCACCAGGAAGCGTGCCTTAATATTAGGTGTCTGGTCATCAAGCCATCACCAGGACGCGTGCCTTAAGATAAGGTGTCTGGTCATCAGTTCATCACCAGGATGTGTGCCTTCAGATAAATTGTCTGGTCATCACGCCATCACCAGGATGTGTGCCTTAAGATAAGGTGTCTGGTTATCACGCCATCACCAGGAGGCGTGTCTTAAGGTGTCTGGTCATCATGTCATCACCAGGATGCGTGCCTTAAAATAAGGTGTCTGGTCATCACGCCATCACCAGGACGTGTGCTATAATATAAGTTGTTTGGTCATTACACCGTCACCAGAACGCGTACCTTAAGATTAGGGATGAGCTGTTCGGGTTCGGACGGTTCGGGGTTCGACCCGAACTTAGCCTGTTCGAGTGGATCGCGAACACCGAACGTTTCCGAGTGTTCGCCGCATGTTCGACCACAATGCATTTTCCCACTGGCCTGAAGCTCGTAATTGGCTACAGCCTTGCACCTGACCACAGGTCTGGTGCAAGACTGGTTGAACACTATGCCAATCACCACTCAGAGTCCTGATTGGACAAATTTTGCCCAATCATGGGCTCACAGAGTGTCAGGTTTGTGCCAGGAAGGAGCCATGGCACGACCTCAGTGTGTTGTTATATTCTTCCCAAGCGCTGTGGGTGAGCAGGCAGAAAGACACTGGAGACAGTATATGCACAACAAAGCTTGTATTGTGGGATGGTTCACAGCAAACAGTCCAGCACAGAACAGATAGTAACACAGGCAAGTGGATGGTGAGCCACGTAGTCTCTCGCTAGTTCCTCTTGAGGGGAAGCAGGAGCCTTTGGTAATAGTACCTGATAGAAGGTCTTCCTCCTGGAGAGAGCTTGAGGACTGGAAGCCACTTGAGAGTCTCTGGACTCACTGGATAGTGGGCCACTCAGTGGATCTTCCAGCAAGTAGGAACCATGTAATGCAGACACAGCAAGGATGGAATACCTGGTGTACACGGCAGAGCGGAATATACAGGAACATACAATAAGAGGGAGCTCTCAGGACCTCTGACATAAGGAAGGGAAAACACAAAATGAAAGAGCAAAGGGGAGGAAGGTGTGGTCTGGTTTTATGCAAAACCTCAGGTTCAGACACAGAGTTAACCCTTAGGTGGGAAGCAGGTAATGAGAGCAAGTGACCCAGGCTGACCACAGCAGACTCAGGGCTGAGGCATGACACAGAGCTAAGTCCCGCAGCACACTATATAACGTTTCCACGCAGCGCTTCTGCACGCATTTCAGAGGAGATTTCAAAGGAGATAGTTGTGTCTTGTTACTGCCGGTCTGCCACGCTACTGGGGGGGGTCTTGGGGGTCTCATTTCTACCAAATATCATTGAATTTAGGTGATGTGTGTCTTTTCACTGTGCCAGTAAGATTTTTTGGGGTTTACAACTTTCTTTAGAACATTTGTGAATTGAGGTGATTTTCTGGGTCTTGTCACTGTGCCAGCAAATCTTTTTGGGGCTCACTAATTTCTTTAAAACATTTGTGAATTAAGGTGATCTGTGTCTCGTCACACAACCAGTACCACGCAGTATTTTGGGGCTCACTCATTTCTTTAAAACACTTGTGAATTAAGGTGATCTGTGTTTCGTCACACAACCAGTACCACGCTGTATTTTGGGGCTCACTAATTTCTACAAAACATTTGTGAATTGAGGTGATCTGTCTCATGTCACTGGCTGCCAGCTATCAGTGTGTCTCACTAAGTTATACCAGAGTTCTTTAAATCTTTATACCAGAGTTGAATCAGAGTTCTGTATATATTAATCTATATATCACTCACCATGTCTGAAAGAACAAAAAGGACAGGCAGACGCTCCCAGACACAGATAAGAGGGCAAGCAGCCCCTGTGTCGGGAGGCTGTGCCTCTGGTCGTGGTGGACGTGGTGCATCCTCTGCAGGGGCACGCTTGTCCTTTCTAACTGGTGTTGGCCATCTTAAGCAGCAGCAACATACAGAGAACTTGGTGGATTGGCTAACCAGGCCATCCTCATCCTCCGAGTCCTCTGCCAGCCAGGCTTGTAGTGATTAACAGTCCACCTCAGCTGTCAAAGCATCTAATGCAGCCTCCATGTCCACAGCTACTCCTGCCGTAGCCTCACTATCACACACGGAGGAGTCAGCTGAATTGTTTGACTACAATGAGAGTGACATTCTGCTTGAGGATGCGCAGCAAGTACAGTGCTCTGAGGTTGAGGAAGGGAGTATAATCAACCTAGAGGAAGGGGGTGCCAGTGATGACACACAAATAACTGACACTCATGTTGCCCCAGCAGCTGAAGCATGCTGCCAAGTTGGCTCCAGTGACGAGGAGATAAGGGGTGAAGATGACATTGATGGTAACTGACTCCACCTGCGTCCTTGATCGAACAGAGGAATCAAGTGAGGAGAAGGAGGGGGAGGAGGAGGAGGAGGAGGAGGAGGAGGAGGCACAGCAAACACGAGGCACAACCTCCTCTGTGACCAACCATAGCACTAGCCAGTCCAAGGCATCAGATGTCAGAGCTGCTCCGGTGCAGAACGCTGTTGTCTCAAAGAACACATGCAGGAACTCTGCTGTCTGGGAGTTCTTTAAGAAATGTGCAGCAGACCCCACCGTTGCTATTTATAATCTATGTCAGATGAGGCTGAAGAGTGGGATAAAAACCGGACACTTAGGTACCACGTGCTTGAGGCGACATATGAACAAGTGCCACACATCCCGTTGGCACAAAACTTTGCGTAGGTCCTCCTCCTCCTCATCTGTCTCTACCCACACTGTATGTCCTGCCATGTCATTGCCTACAACCTCCACCGACAGGGATGATGCTACAGTAATGGATGTACCAGCAGGTCCTTCCTCACAATGTGACATCATCCCAGTAGCTGAAGATTTACGCAGTCAGATTACGTTGCCGCAGCTGCTGCAGTGAAAGAAAAAATATAGTCCCAACCATCCCCAAGCACAGCATCTAAATGCCAGCTTAGCAAAATTACTCGCATTGCAGCTGCTGCCTTTCCAGCTGGTGGACTCTGTTCCCTTCTGTGAATTTGCTGAATGTGCTGTACCACTGTGGCAGGTTCCAAAATGCCATTACTTTTCACGCAAGGCCATTCCAGCACTATACCAGCACGTGGAAGACAATGTTATCCAGTCATTGGGAAAGGCAGTCAGCAGCAAGGTGCATGTCACTTTTAGACACGTGGTCCAGCAAGCATGGACCCCAGCCTTACTGTATGATGATACTTGCTGCCCTGGCAGAATATGCAAGGCAGAATATCTGTGTGCACTGACGCCTTAACCAGATGCATATCTTTTTAATATAGGACTGCAAGGTTCACCCCTGCACTCTTCCACAATAACACAGAGGGGTTACTGTATGATGATACCTGCTGGCCTGGCATTAAAGGCACAATATCTGGGTGCACTGACGCCCATTACCAGATCAAAAACCTTTCAATATAGGACCACATGGTCCACTTCTGCACTCTTCCACAATACCACAGAGGGGTTAGGCTAGGGTCAGATGAGCGCATTTTCTATGGACTGTGCGTCCGTGCAGTACGGAAGTACTTACTGACTGACAACAAGGTAGTGGCCACACAGGCCGTTTTTTTCACTGACGTATTTTTCGACTGATGTAGCAGGGAAAATAAGTTACAATGAAAGAACATTCTGCCCGTCAAAAATGCTGGACGTATAAATGCAGTCCGTCTGACCTTGTTGCATCACTCACACACAAAGCTATGCGGACGTTGTGGACATGGCGCACTCTGCACGTCGGTTCTAGCAGTATTACGTTCTTGCCTAACCTGCGTCCGTTTGCAGCGTCCGTCAGCCCCCGCACTTCTGTGCAGACGTATTTCGTGTGTGGGGCTCCATTTAACACAATTGTATGCTATCACGGACATACTTATGTGCGGGCAACACGGACGTTAACACTGCATTCGTCTGACCCCAGCCTTACTGTATGATATTGCTTGCTGGCCTGGCAGTCTTGCACCAAAGGCAGAATATCTGGGTGCACTGACGCCTTAACCAGATGCATATATTTTTAATATAGGACCGCAAGGTTCACCCCTGCACTCTTCCACAATACCACAGAGGGGCTACTGTATGATGATACTTGCTGGCCTGGCATTAAAGGCACAATATCTGGGTAAACTGACGCCCATTACCAGATCAAAAACTTTTCAATATAGGACCACATGGTTCACCCCTGCACTCTTCCACAATACCACAGAGGGGTTACTGTATGATGATACTTGCTGGCCTGGCATTAAAGGCACAATATCTGGGTGCACTGACGCCCATTCCCAGATTCATATCTTTTTAATATAGGACCGCATGGTCCACCCCTGCATTCTTCCACAATACTACAGAGGGGTTACTGTATGATAGTACTTGCATGCCTGGCACTAAAGGCACAATATCTGGGTGCACTGCCATTGACGCCTGTATCAGATTCATATCCTCAGAGGGGTTGCGGTGTGACGGCACTGTTGCTGACGCTAAAATCAATTTTAAAGCACCTATTGTTACTTTCATCCAAAGCCTGCATAAGTTTCACAATAATTTAGCCAAAAAAAACACTAAACTTTTTCTGCGCGTCCTAAAATGTCTTTTCATACAGGCTGCCTCCCCAAGGCGATATTATGGATAGATTAAAGGAAAAGCATTTACCGTCATATGAAACGTCATTTTTTTGGTTTTTAAGATAAGTTATCTGGTCATCATGCCGCCAGGACTCGTACCTTAAGATAAGTTATCTGGTCATCATGCCTCCAGGACGCACACCGCCAAAATATCCTTCAGCTTCCTCCGAACATTTACCATCTGACCAACACAAATGTAACACAAATCAGGGTGTTTTGTGACACCGGCAAATACACAAAGCACAAAACCCACAGTAAAAATATTATACATACAGATGGAAACCCACAAACCTAACGGGCAGGAAACCTCTGTGATAGTAACACATCCAGACACGTTTAAGGTTTGTGTTATTTTTGTCTTGACAGACAAGTGAGCACAATAAAGGGCTTTTATTCCTTTGTTGTTTTGTGATGTCGTTACAACCGTACCCTGTATGATTTTAGGTGAGGAATGACAGGCGCTGCCGTCTCAGGGCGAAGCATGAGGTGTGTGTGTGTTGCACATTAGTGAATCATCCCTGACTCTTCTTTGATTTTTGATTTGTATACGAAACCAACTGATAAAACAGCATATTTACATGCTGATTCTTTTCATCCCCCACATTTACTTAAAAATGTACCCTTTGGACAATTTCTCCGCATTAGACGGAATACCACCTTGATAGAAGATTTTGATCGCCAAGCCAACCGACTGATATGTAAGTTTGTGCAACGAGGTTATCCTCAGAATGAATTGATTGAATTTAAAGAAAGGGCTTGTCAATTTGAACAGCATGACCTGTTGCGTCCTAAGCAACGAAAGCAACAAAAAAGACTACCTATATTGACGACGTTTAACACTAATTCATCTAGAGTTAGACAAATTATCCACATTTTGCGTGCTGATCGTAGACTTTCTACATTATTTCAGGAGAAACCCTTGGTGGGTTACAAGCGATTGAATAATCTAGGGGACCATCTCCTCAGGAATTTTAATATCACTGGAACTACTAAAGCAAAGAGAAATGTACTATGGACTCCTACTCCTGGTATGTACAGATGTGGACATTGTACTCATTGCAATGGGGTCTTGACGGGGCCAAAATTCACGCACCCGAGATCGGGTAAAGAATATTGGATCAAAGGTCGAGTAGATTGTCAATCTGATTTCATGGTTTATTTGTTTAAATGCCCATGTGGACTTGGATATGTTGGCCAGACCCATAGAGCTTTCACAGTGAGGATTCGAGAACATAAGAGTAATATCCGTACCAAATGGACACAATCCCCGGTTGCGAGGCATTTTGTTGAAGTTGGCCACACGGTGGCACAATTGCGGTACATTGTGATCGAGAGAGTATTTACCCATGAGAGAGGGAGTAATAGGTTAACCCTTCTTAAACAGCGTGAACTTCATTGGATGTACGAATTACAAACTCTGGCTCCTTCTGGACTTAATGAAGACAGGGACTTGAGCCCTTTTCTATGATAGGATAGTTTCCTTCCAGCCTGTTTGTTTTTATAATTAATTGAACTTTTTTTTATCTATTTTAGGATTTGTGCCCTGACCGGGAGAACCATATACCTCAGAAAATGTATCTACATGAAGAATATTCCATTTGAGATCATAATACTTAAATGAATTTAATATGTACTGACCACTTAAATTCTTTAGATGTATATTATGGGCATTGATTATTGAGCTGAGTACATTATCTATTTTCTATATCCTTTTTATATTCGGTCATATATACTTTTGATTTCCTTCATGTAGTACATTTTTTATATATAGAACATATATTGGTTGTGTATATTTGTTTGAATAGATCGATTAGTCCTGAATCATGACACATCGTAATTTTGGTGATTCTTTAATCCCTGTAGAATTGATTACTGTGATGTGATTATGTACTCTATTTGAATGATTGATGTATTAACGGCGAGATACTATTTGATTATTGGTGTATAAATTGTGTGGTACTCTGCATTTCATAATGATGTGATAATGGATCTATTTATATTATTGATATACCATCTTGTTATATATTCTTTGTCCCTTTTTCTTTTGCGTTTTATGTGGAACATCATGTAGGTACATACGATTTTATTGCTCTATGAGTGCTCACTCCGCTTGCGTTGAACATTTATTACGATCGTCAATACATGGCGTTTATTAGGATTCTTGTTCCTCAATTCGGATCCATTGCGCATGCGCCGACTAGTTCGGACCTGTGCGCTTGGTTCCCATGCCGACGCCTGACGCTTGTGATGTGCATCACGTGTGACATCAGGCGCCGGCCACGACGGCCGCCGGCATCTGATACAGGTGCATTCAAATGAATTAAGTATGGGACTGGTTCTTCCCGATTAAGTTGAGATGTGTGTGTGTATATATATCAGGTATTCTTTTCTTTCTGTCCCTTTACAAAGACGTTTATCGTTGAAACGTTGGGATCCTTGACTCTGCTCTCCTGTTTATACTTTTCCAAGTGCCGGGTAATTTATGCGATTTGATTGATTAGCTGTAGTGTTTTTACCTTGAAGGGTTAATTTACTTGTGGTGAGTCACTGCTTTGATTATATGTATATGCGCATTTTCTTTATGTGTTTTTATTTGAGAGATTAATAAAATTTACTTTTATTCTATATGAGTGCATCTCCTTATTTGGTTATGTTCATTGTTTAAGGTTTTGGGAAGCCTTTTTTGGAGATTGCACCTGTTCTATATTCAGTGTGCAGACTGCTGCTTTGTTGATGCAATAGTGAAAACACACACAGTATTAAAGATGAGACACGGTGTATCAGTTGGAATTGAACGCGCTCGTTCTGTGCAGGCATGAGGGGCCACGTTATGATACTAGTGTTAAAACATGGGCGCAAGGGAGGAAAAACTGTGCCTGCAGTTCTCTCCCCTTGCACCCGCGTTTTAACACTAGATTACAATACAGGTGCAAAAATTGCTGCCTGCATTGTTAGCGGGCGCTACAGCCCCGTGATGCTCGCGGCAGCGCTGAGCACACCTGCGAGCATCCACTCGATGGAGTCCATAGGACTCAATTGAGCCAGACGCCGGCGGTCAAATGACCTGCCAGATCTTGCCTCGTGAGATCCGGCCGGTCAGCGTAGTGATACGCAGGGAGAGACTGGGGGGACTTTCTCCCCAGTCTTACCCTGCTCCTGCCAGATGGAGGCGGAGGTCGGAGCCGCGGTCCTCGCTGCGGGACAGAGGGTGAGTATACGAATTGTTTTTTTATTTTTTCGGCTGGTGTTAACGGATTCTGCAGAAGCGGAATCCGTTAACTCCAAGTCCAGACTATGGTTACCTTTTCGCTGACCAGAGCCAGGCGTTAATCAGCACTGGGACTTTGTAATCCAGCGCTGATTAACACTTTGCACTCCCCATGTTAAGTATAGGGAGAGCAAAGTACAGTAACCTCGCACAGAGAAGCGCAAGGTACCAAACGCAAACGGGTTACTTAGCCCATTTGTGTTTGGATTGTAATATGCGTTAGACACCGCGGCTAACGTTAATGCTCAGGCAGGTGAGCGCTAACGTTAGCAACAAGAATGTAATGTGGTCCTAGGTGTCATGCCCCAGCCCTGGGAGCCTGCTGGGGCCAGTCGCGATTGCCATGTACTCCCTGTCTGCATCCACTCAAGGGTTAATGCCTGCTCTTGATCCTGGGTACTGCATAAAACCAACGAAACACTATTTTGGAGTCCTGGAGGCACAAAAGGTTATTTGGACTTGACCTTGAATAAGTCCATATGCGTGCATACCTCGAGCTTGGTCCTTAAAGCTCCAATGCATGTGAGTTGGCAATTTATACATCTTTGTATGCCATTTTATTTACGATACCTGCACGAGAAAGTTTTCTCCTGTCTCTTATGTTACATGTGGGAAGAATCCCCCTCTAGGAGCAGGTGTGGGTCACCTTCTCAAGTAAAGAACTTAAGTACCCGAATGCGTTTATCCACTTAGAGCCAGTGTTCGGGCTCTATATTTGTGAGTGTACACACTATAGAATTTTTTCTTAGAATCTGTTAAAACAATCTACACGATTATATTGTTCTGTTTTTTTATATGATTCATGTGGACAAGTGAACTAAGAGAACCACCAGACACCCTTAAGCGACATCCATCACGCCACCAGATACGTATTACATTACGGCATAAAACCAGGCCACATCCTTCTCTCATCGCTCTCCCATTTTGGTTTGTTCCCTTACCCAGTTGTCAGAGGTCCTGAGAGCTCCCTCTTGTTTATTCTGTTTCTTTAGTTATCTGCTCTGCCGTGCTTACAAGTGTATATCATCCTCGCTGTGTTTGCCTTATTCAAGTACTCCTGGTTTCTGCTTGTTGGACATTGACTACGTGGCCCACTTTCCAGTGGGTCTAGAGACTTTCAGGTGGCTTCTAACCATCAAGCACTCTAAGAGGGTGACCTACAATCAAGGTACTGTTGCCAAAGGCTCCTGTTTCTCCTCAAGTGGATCCAGAGAGACTAGTTACGTATCCCACCATCCACTTGCCATTTACACTGCCTGTGTATTTTGTGTTGCTACCTGTGCTTTGTAAGACTGTTTGCTGTATCTGCATTACAAGCTTTATTGTGCCTATACAGCCTCCAGTGTTTGTCAGTGTCTGCCTGCTCACCCCCACCGCTTGGGATATTATATCATTACACAGAGGCCCTGCCATGGCTCCATCCTGGCTCGAGTCTGACACTAGGGGCTCTATTAACTGCTTTGCGCAAATCGCACGCGCAGCGCTAATTTTTTTGCGCAGCGTTAAACATTAACACGCGTAAATTAAACCTGGTATTACAATCTGCGCACATTTTTTTTAATCTGTCAAATAATAACACGCGTAAAAGGATGCGCAAAAACGCGCGCGCATTAACGTTGCGTGCAGAAATCGGTGGGCGGACTGTTTTTTCACGCGATTCGGCCAATCAGAATTAAGAACCACAATTGTCTCCCGTTCAGTTTTTGCACCTGTCAAAATCAATCTGAGTATATATGCTGCAGCAATAATAAAAACACACACAACTTCTCCATTTTATTGTTTGGGTATGTGTAGAATGTGTAACTATATTTTGCTGGGTTTTTCATGCTGGTGTATCTGAGTTCGGTCAGGACGTTCAGATTTGCCGTTACCACCAGCTTTTAAAAGACGTTAAAATTATGCGTGCAAACGTTGTCCGTTAAAATTTGCGCATAGATTGTAATACCATCCGCATACCAGCGCACAAACGTATTTGCGCTCACAATGTTAAGTATAGGACGCGCAACGTACATTACGCTCACGCAGCATTCGCGCAGATTCACCAGCGGCAGACGTTAACGTGCATTTTTTGCGCGGACATTGCAATACGATGTTCTGCGCAAAGGGTTTTTCCCCTCGCGTTACTGCGTTTTTGCGCACGCGTTAACGTTTGCGTGAAGTATTTTATAGAGCCTTAGGTCTGTAATAATAATAGCGCTCGCTATCAGCATCGTCGCAGCTGAGTTACCAGATGCGAAAAATAGCAGAGTCCCCCAGTGCTGCTGCAGCGGATGTGGCAGCTGCTGTAGATGTAGCAGAAATGATGATAAGGTA
Source organism: Leptobrachium leishanense (assembly GCA_009667805.1). NCBI lineage: Eukaryota > Metazoa > Chordata > Amphibia > Anura > Megophryidae > Leptobrachium > Leptobrachium leishanense. The sequence goes on from CM019067.1 coordinate 336,438,695, forward strand.
AGCCTCGTCTTAAAGAATTCATATCACGGGGTGTCACCGGTGCGAGTACAGATATACTGTATGCTCTGACAGCCTCAAAGTCAGTATTCATTACAGTAATGACAAAGTTATGAAGAAACTTAAAAAATCCTCGTCAGCCAACCAATACTTTGCAATTAAGAGTTTTAACAAAGTAATAAAATGCACATTATTATTACAAAAAACAGATTTTTACAAAGTATTGAAGTGCCATGTTATTTTTATTATTTATATTTATAATGATTATACATTTTTGCAAAGTATTACAATATTATTATTATTATACTTTATTTATATAGCGCCACATATTCCGCAGCGCTTTACAAGTTCAGTGTACAAGGGTTGATACATTGTAATACCACACATGGATGATACAGCCTGATTCAGGGGGTCCCTGTTCCCAAGAACTTACAATCTATGAGATGTACAAGTATTTTGTGAGCTCGGCGCATCCATATTGTTAGGTGTTTTGCCCAAGGACACTCGCTGGTGGCGTCTTCTGAGCGGGATCGAGTCGTCTTTCCATGATTGTAGATCAGCGACCTGGTGGTTAGGTTGAACCCGCTTCTCATAAAAGTCGAGACTTCTCCACAGTTGTACCGGAGGGATGTGCCTATTCCTAACGGGACCTTGACTTGCTTCTCCACGGTCGAAGGGTAGAGATGTTACCGCTGGACTCCACAGCCGATATTGTGTGGTAGCAAGTATGTACCGTTAGGTGTCTTGCCCCAGGACACTTACTGGAGGTGCTCTGGCCGGGATTCCAACCTGTGACTCCACGGTTATAGAGCAGTGATGTGACCTCTACTCCATCCAGCCGGTATCAATACCATATTATTATTTTTATGAATAATCTGTTTTTTAACAAATCGTTAAAGCGCCATGTTACCACTTTTCTAATTATTACTAATGTTTTTACATTTTTGCTAAGTATGTAAGTGCATCATCATTATTATTATTATTATTATTATTATTACTATTTGAAAAAGAGATATTTTAACAAAGTATTAAAATGCCATATTATTTTTATTTTCTACAAATAATATTTTTTTCTACAATGTTATTAAAGTACCATATTATTATTAATAATAATAAAGATTATACAGTTTTTCAAAATATTGAATTTCCCTATTAATATTATTATTTTTTAAAATAACTAGTGTATTTGCAAATTACTAAATTGCATTATTTTTTTTCTCAAATATTTAAATAAATTATTATTGTTGTAATTATTACTAATAATATTATGTTTTCACAAAGTGTTAAAGTGATTCGATTATTATTATGAAGTAATAAAAGTGTATTATAATTAATAATATGTTTATGCAAAACATTTCAGTGTATTAATAATAATATAGAAAAATGTATTTCAGAACTGAGGGGTAACAGGCCAAATATGACAACGCCTGTTTACCCGCTAACTGGGCTTAATGAACAAATGTATAAAATGGACCACTTTTATTAAATGGACGTATCCTTTGGTCCAAAATTAGTTAACACAAAAAAATACATATAGAACCTGGGTCACGTGATAAATGGAACACTAAAACAATGAAGCCACCGGAATACATACATAGACATATACATGAAGACTGCTAGTCCTTGATACAAAAATGTAAGTGTATCCACTCACACATCTCAAAGAGAAAAAATTAGGAGGATAGGTTGTTTATAAAAGCAAGTCTTACAAAAAGTGTGGATTACGAATAAGGCGCATGCATACAGGCATGTCAATGGTAGCTAGACATTTCCATCTGTTTCTTTATTAATAATATGTTTAGAAAAAGCATTAAAATGTATCATTATTATTTTGTTTTTACATATATTATTGCCTATTATTATCAATATTATTTTCACAAATATTAATGTGTATTACTATCCTCATTATCAGTAGACTTGTGCACCGATTTTTTTTCGGTTCAATTCGGTTCGATTGTTCGGATTTTTAAACTTTTCGATTCGGCTCGTTTCGACCGATTTCGGTTTCGATTCGATTCGGTTCGGCCCGTTTTTCGGGTACATTTTTTTTTCGGAATTTCGACCACTTTTCATATTTTCATGTCACTGTGCTCGGTTTTTGTATCGACTTTTCGTAATTTCGGAAAATTTTCGTTTTTCGGAATTGCACATTTTTCGGGATATCGACCATTTTTCGTATTTTTCGTGTCATTTTGCCCGTTTTTTGTATCGACTTTTCGTTTTTCGAAAATTTTTCGTTTTTCAGAAAATTTTCGTTTTTCGGAACATCTGTTCTCCTCGTTTGACACATTTCAAGCCCATTCGAAAAATCCGAAAATATTTCGTTTCGGCTCGGAAAACATTTCGGATCTGAACTTTTCGGATCTAAAATTTTTCGGAAATTCGGCCGCATCCGAAAACACGAATCGGGAAATTTCGTGAAAATTCCGAAATTCCGAAACCCGAAACGCACATCCCTAATTATCAGTAGTTGTATTAGTTTTATTAATTAATCTATAAATATTGTAATTTTTATTGCTCATTATTCTTTTGCTCTTGAAAATAACTATTATCATAATTATTTTAATTAAATAATAAACTTTCTCCTCCTCTAGAGAAAAAGGAGCGTTGATATGGAGACTGGAATCCAAGCGAATCAAACGTCTTTGCTGAAAAACTTGGATGATCTTGAAGACCTTTCATACTTTGCCCTGGAAATTATAGCTTGCAAGCTGTGTAAAATAAAAATGTGCTACAGTTCAACGAAACAAACATCCCAAAGATTTTCAATATGCAACTCATTAAACCAGATCTTTTATCAGCGATATGTATTAAGTCGGCATTTATTCTAAGAAATATCAGGTCTTGGATAATTTAGAAAGAAGAATCTTTATTCATTAAATCATACGCACGCACAGCAGCTCCTCCCCTTTATATACTGTACTAGTTGCTAAGCCTGACCGGAGGGCAGTCTAGTGTTGTTGCCAGCTCAGAATTCATATCCACATATTTGTTTTTCCAATGTCCTATCCAAGAGTATCTCCATATATAAATGTGTTTGTAACGCGCCTGGCGCCATCCCATCCGCAAAAGGAGGGCCAAGTGAACAGCTGTGATGGGTGCGCACGCAGCTGACAGAGCATTACAAAGGCATTTATATATTAGAGCAGGCTCCTCTTCCCTCTTAGATTGCAAGCTCACAGGAACAGGACTCCTCTTCGATTGTAAGCTCACGGGAACAGGACCCCGCTTAGATTGTAAACTCACGGGAACAGGACCCCTCTTAGATTGTAAGATAATGGGACCCCTTAGATTGCAAACTCATGGGACCCATTAGATTGTAAACTCATGGGATAGATTGTAAGCTCATGGGACTCCTTAGATTGTAAACTTATGGGATATATTGTAAGCTCATGAGACCCTTTAGATTGTAAGCTCATGGGACCCCTTAGATTGTAAACTCATGGGATAGATTGTAAACTCATGGTACCCTTTAGATTGCAAGCTCATGGGACCCCTTAGATTGTAAACTTATGGGATAGATTGTAAGCTCATGGTACCCTTTAGATTGAAAGCTCATGGGACCCCTTAGATTGTAAGCTCATTGGGACAGGCTCAAGGTGGTGGGGAGCCCAGTTGCAGGGAGGCCAATACTTACCTTGTTCCAGTGCCGTGATCAAGTCCCCAGGTCTTCACCGTGCTGGTTCCGGCATGTGGCACCCATAGCCTTCCCTGCACCAGCTGCTGGGGGAGACTCAGGGCAGGTGATCCGCGAGGGAAAAAAAAACGATCTGTTTGAGAGGCACTTTGAGCGTGCCTCTCCAATGGATTTTTGTGGTCCCTCGTGCCAGGGGCAGATCCAAACACAGGTATCGGGGGGGGGGACATTCTACCAGTTTTGGCTAAGAGCTGGTGTTGGGTTCGCAGTGACAGGCAGAGATGCGCCTAATCGCAAGCTGTGCTCATTACACTCACTCTCCCCAGAACATTGCACAGGGTCTGTTCTCATGTGGCTCATGAGCTCTGCGAACCCTTTCCATATGAGGGGCCCAGGGTACCCTCCTCCCAGCACATACCCCTTGAAGTTATGCAGTGTAGGGTACCCAGGTGTGGGCTGCCCAGTGCACCCTTTCCATGCTCCCAGAACACATGTGGCACCCCATCTGCGCAGCCCTGCGAACCCTTTCCATGCCATGGGCTCATGGTACCCCCTCCCAGCTCACACATGGATATATTGCCCCAGCTCACATATGGACATATTTGCCTCCAGCTCACATGGATATGTTGCCCCAGCTCACATGGATATATTGCCCCAGCTCACATGGATATATTTGCCCCAGCTCACATGGGTATATTTGCCCCCAGCTCACATGGGTATATTTGCCCCCAGCTCACATGGATATATTTGCCCCAGCTCACATGGATATATTGCCCCCAGCTCACATGGATATACTTGCCCCAGCTCACATGGATATATTGCCCCAGCTCACATGGATATATTGCCCCTGCTCACATGGATATACTTGCTCCCAGCTCACATGGATATATTACCCCAGCTCACACATGTATATATTGCCCCAGCTCACACATGGATATATTGCCCCAGCTTACATGGATATATTGCCCAAGGCCAGCTCACATGGATATATTGCCCCAGCTCACATGGATATATTGACCCCAACTCACGCATGGATATATTTCCCCCCAGCTCACGCATGGATATATTTCCCCCAGCTCACGCATGGATATATTTCCCCCAGCTCACATGGATATATTGCCCCAGCTCACATGGATATATTGCCCCAGCTCACATGGATATATTGCCCCAGCTCACATGGATATATTGCCCCAGGCCAGCTCACATGAATATATTGCCCCAGGCGAGCTCACATGGATATATTGCCACAGCTCACATGGATATATTGCCCCAGACCAGCTCACATGAATACAGTATATTGCCCCAGCTCACCTGGATATATTGCCCCAGGCCAGATCACCTGGATATATTACCCCAGTGTCACGTACTGGTACCGGGGTGGCACCAGAGTACGAGGGGGATGGTTGAGCCCAAGTGCAGTATTGCTGCACAAAGACAGGAATGGGTGGAGGTGGATGGAAAAACAGACTGACCAGATTGCTGAAGATGGTAAGTGCGGTTGCTGGAGTCCAAGGATTTGGTGAGTGGTTTGAAATACAGGAACAGATATTGGAATAGGGATTCCAGACAAGACTGGGGTTATACAGGAGCCACAGAGCATAGCACTTCTCTCTGTGGGGAATGAAGCACAATGATGAAGCGAGGATCACAGGTGGGCGTGGTGCCTTTATTTTGGTGTGTGGTGTGACGTGCTTGGTGTTTTAACTATTTGTATACTTGAACCAGTGCTGGATCAGAAAGAGCAGTTCTTGAAGCAAGCCACTAGGGGAGTTCCAGAATGTTTGTTGTGATATGAAAGCTGGTTGCAGACAATGAATGCTAAATGCAGGTTCAGGGGTTCCAAGGATGGAACGTGACAGTAGAATGCAGGTTCAGGGGTTCCAAGGATGGAACGTGACACCCAGGCCTGCTCACCTGGATATATTGCCCCAGCTCACCTGGATATATTGCCCCAGGCCAGCTCACCTGGATATATTGCCCCAGCTCACATGGATATATTTCCCCCAGCTCACATGGATATATTTCCCCCAGCTCACCTGGATATATTGCCCCAGCTCACATGGAAAAATTGCCCCAGCTCACACATGAATATATTGCCACAGCTCATCTGGATATTATTTATTTATTTATTTATAAAGGATTTTACCAGGAAGGATACATTGAGATTTCTCTCGTTTTCAAGTATGTCCTGGGTTCAAGAACAGTGAAGTGTTACAGTTACAGAAATACAAAGTAATACAATGCAAGATATTAAAAAAAAAAAAACAACACAAATATACAGATTAACAGAAAATAAATATGTAGGAAATATAGTCACTGTGTTACATGTTTACAGGTGCATTCTGTATTGAGGTATGTTAGTAAGGAGCTCTTGAGTGACTTAAGACTGGGGGAAGATTTGATGGTGTCTGGGAGGTTATTCCATAATTGTGGTGCTCTGTAGGAAAATGAGGACCGAGCCACTATCTTTTTGTATTGTGGTATTGCAAGTAAGGTGCTGGTCCTGGATCGGAGGTTATAGGATGAGGGAGCAGCTGGGGGAAGCAGTCTATTCAAGTAGGGTGGCAGCTTCCCAGAAATGCTCTTAAACACCAGGTTGGAAAGGTGAAGGGTGCGTCTAGAATCCAGCGATGGCCAGTTTAGCTCTTTTAATATGTCACAATGGTGGGTCATGTAAATAAAAAAAATAAATAAATAAATTTGAGGACGGTGGCGTGGCGACGGACACGCCGCCGTCTTACTGTTTTATAGTATAGATTTGCGCATCTTATTATTGATTATATATATTATATTACAAGAGGACATACAGTAAGCAGGAATATTCTGTGACTGATTTCAAGCTCCATAAATGTAACCCTAAATCTAATACTAACGCTAAACTTAACAGTAACCCTAAACCTAATACTAATAATAATGCTAAACCTAACAGTAACCTTAAACCTAATACAAATAATAACTAATACTAACCCTAAACCTAATACTAATACTAACAGTAACCCTAAACCTAGTACTAATAGAAACGCTAAACCTAACAGAACACCATAAACCTAATATTAACCCTAAGCGTAATACTAACCCTAAACGTAACCCTAACTGTAAAACAAACAGATATAGCAACCCTAACCAAATACTAAATACTAGCCCCTCAGGGTTATTCAAAGAGATCTGTAAAGTCACCGCACGTTCAGTGACTTATCGTTCCCTGCACTTCGGGGCGACTCAGTGATTCCAAGTTTGCCGACCCTGCAGTGTATTCAGCAAGCTCCGTAGGGCCACCGTAGTGCAGGGAAAACCCGCTGCAAACCCTCAGAACACTCGTCAAACACTCACGGAACACTCACCAAAAACCCGCAGAAGCCGCTGCAAAAACAAAGTCAAACGCGCCTTAAAAATCCGAGCAGCCCTGCTGTTCGGTGTTCGATGTTCACTGAATAGACAAACCATTACTTCTCTATGGGGGATTTCATTGCCCTCGAACAGGCACCGTATGTGCAGTCAATTCGTCAGAATTTGGCAAACTGCCTGCTCTCATGAATAGCTGAATGGCCCTGAAATGTCACTGTACACTGAATTTCACTGGTAATCAGGCAATCAAGTAAATCAGGTCATTTCACTGACATTTCGATGCTGTTCCGCGCTCTCTGAATGGATTAACCATTACTTGTCTAAGGGGAATTTCACTGCCGCTGAAACGCACCAAATGGCACCATGGTGCTGTCCATGGCATGTGGTGCTGACAACAGAGTCAGCACCACGATCAATGGCCAGAGACACGGTGCTGCTCCTGTGAAACATGTGAAACGAATAACGAATAGATTCGTAAAAAATAAATAATAACGATTCATTATATTCCGTTTAGTTTTCATTCTGTGTCGGACGGAACATAATAGTTATTTCAGAAGCGAATTCGAAATACGAATCAGTATAATTGGCACCATGCCAAATCTAATCAGGATTTTGTGTAACGCTCACACTTTAATACATTGGTTCCAGGGAATCCACATCACTCTTCCATGATGAAGGGATGTGAAGTGCATCGGGTCTTTGTTTTGGTGATTTAGAAGAATTTTCCAAGTATCCAAGCTGAGAAAAACAAGTGGGTCATTAAAGCGCTACAATAAAGTGCACTAAAGTACAAAGGGTCCCTCACAACGTGCACAAGCAGTAAAAAGCTTACAGAAAAAACAGAAACCCATACAAGCACTCGGACCACCAGATGCTACAATATAATATGTGATTTGTTGCTGCATTCGGTGCACAACGTGCGGATGTGATGATAAGTAGGGATGAGCCGAACACTCCCCGAGTTCGGTTCGAGCCCGAACCCGAACTTCCCATTTGTTCGGGACCGAACCCGAACCCCCATGCAAGTCAATGGGGCTGAAAATTCGGTTTTTTAGAGTACCCTCCAAGAGGGCATATATGCTACATATTTGCCATAAAAGGTGTATGGGGGTCTGGGTAGTGTCCTGGGGGACAGGAAACAAGGACAAAAAGTTTTTAAAAAAACGTTTTTAAAGGGACAGTGAGTTTTCCATGAAATAAGGGTTAAAAATAAAAACGAAAAATTCCTTCCAATATTGTGCCTAGGAGGTCCCCATAACCTGCCCGTGAAGTGGCGGATTTCTAGGATATATAGAAACACTTAAAATTAAAATTGGGCTTTTAGCGTCGGCAACAGTGCCGTCACACCGTAACCCCTCTGAGGATATGAATCTGATACAGGCGTCAATGGCAGTGCACCCAGATATTGTGCCTTTAGTGCCAGGCATGCAAGTACTATCATACAGTAACCCCTCTGTGGTATTGTGGAAGAGTGCAGGGGTGGACCATGCGGTCCTATATTAACCCTTTCGCTGCTGAGGCTTTTCCCGCCCCTGTGCTGAGGTCATTTTTACCTGTTTTGCGCATCATGTTTAAACGTGTTTTGAAGGCTTATTTTAGTATATGACCCAGACATATTATATATCGTTCTTTCCGTCAGACTCGGTAGATTCATAATATGTCATTATTATATGTATACGTTATGTCATGTCTGTATATTATAACAAAAAATGCAATAAAATATGTATTTTCAATAATTTACAATGTGTAAAGTGCTTTTTTCCACATTTTAACATGCGAGCAATTGCGGTTATATTTTGTATGGGGTGCGCTTGTTAAAAAAATTAGAGATGGGGTCTCGTTACATTTTTTTTTGGGGAAAATGACACTATTTTTAACAAACGCACCGCATACAAAAATCGTTAGTGCAGCATCATTGTTCACATTATAATTGAAATGGGAACAATATTGCTGCATTAACAAACCCAAAAAAAAAAAAAAAAGTGTTTAATTTTTTTTTTTAATTTTTTTTTTATTTTATTTTTCATTTTTTTTTTTTTACAAAAATTTTCACTATAGTGGTTGGTATCGTTGGAACGGCCATGCTCTGGCCGATCCAACGATACCAAAATTTAACCCCTAACTGCCACGGATCGGGAGATAGGGAGTTCATTGGAACCCCCTATCTCCACAGTTGGTGGCAGTTAGGGGTTAAGTCTAGGACTGGCGTCATCGTGCTACGCACGATGACGCCAGTCCTCTGGGGAAGTTCCCGGAGGCTTGGCCGACATCCAAGATGTCGGCCAGCTCCGGGAAAGGATCGCGAACCGGCGCTTTTCAGCGCCGATTCGCGATCCAGCTCCCCAGGGGTTAATGTCAGGCATCATTTGGAAGGGCAGGCTGTGCCCTTCCAAATGATGCCTGGGTTAACCCCCTGTGCGCCGCGATCGGGAGGGAGAGAGGTCCGAAGGACCTCCCCCCCTCCCTTTCAGGCGCCTCCTCCGCACATGCGGGGGGGGGCGCCTGAATTAGGTGTCATCGCGCCCCCGCGATGACACCTAATGCTGGCGGCTGCTGGTCCGGATGCGCGGCTGACATCCAGGATGTCAGCCCGCACCGGAGGGGCCAGCGATCGGCCGGAACCCGGCCGAACGCTGACCCCGATGGGAGGACGCGCTCAGCGCGTCCTCCGCATACCAGCGGGACTGCTGAGGACGCGCTGAGCGCGTCCTCAGCAGCGAAGTGGTTAAAAAGTTATGAATCTGGGAATGGGCATCAGTGCACCCAGATATTCTGCCTTTGGTGCAAGACTGCCAGGCCAGCAAGTATCATCATACAGTAACCCCTCTGTGGTATGGTGGAAGAGTGCAGGGGTGGACCATGTGGTCCTATATTGAAAAGTGTTTTTTTTTTATCTGTTAATGGGCGTCAGTGCACACAGATATTGTGCCTTTAACCCTTTCGCTGCTGAGGCTTTTCCCGCTCCTGTGCTGAGGTCATTTTTACCTGTTTTGCGCATCATGTTTAAACGTGTTTTGAAGGCTTATTTTAGTATATGACCCAGATATATTATATATCGTTCTTTCCGTCAGACTCGGTAGATTCATAATATGTCATTATTATATGTATACGTTATGTCATGTCTGTATATTATAACAAAAAATGCAATAAAATATGTATTTTCAATAATTTACAACGTGTAAAGTGTTTTTTTCCACATTTTACATGCGAGCAATTGCGGTTATATTTTGTATGGGGTGCGCTTGTTAAAAAAATTAGAGATGGGGTCTCGTTACATTTTTTTTTGGGGAAAATGACACTATTTTTAACAAACGCACCGCATACAAAAATCGTTAGTGCAGCATCATTGTTCACATTATAATTGAAATGGGAACAATATTGCTGCATTAACAAACCAAAAAAAATAAAAAAAAATTATTTTTTTTTTTAATTTTTTTTTAATTTTTTTTTTTTATTTTATTTTTTAATTTTTTTTTTTTTTTACAAAATTTTTCACTTTCATGTTTGGTATCGTTGGAACGGCCATGCTCTGGCCGATCCAACCATACAAAATTTAACCCCTAGCTGCCACGGATCGGGAGATAGGGAGTTCATTGGAACTCCCTATCTCCACCGTTGGTGGCAGTCAAGGGTTAAGTCCAGGACTGGCGTCATCGTGCTACGCACGATGATGCCAGTCCTCAGGGGAGTTCCCGGATGCTTGGCCGACATCCAAGATGTCGGCCAGCTCCGGGAAAGGATCGCGAACTGGCGATTTTCAGCGCCGATTCGCGATCCAGCTCCCCAGGGGTTAATGCCAGGCATCATTTGGAAGGGCAGGCTGTGCCCTTCCAAATGATGCCTGGGTTAACCCCCGCAGAGCCGCCGATCGGGAGGGAGAGAGGTCCGAAGGACCTCCCCCTCCCTTTCAGGCGCCTCCTCCGCACATGCGGGGGGCGCCTGAATTAGGTGTCATCGCACCCCCGCGATGACACCTAATTCTGGCGGCTGCTGTTCCGGATGCCGGGCTGACATCCAGGATGTCAGCCCGCACCGGAGGGGCCAGCGATCGTCCGGAACCCGGCCGAACGCTGACCCCAATGGAGGACGCGCTCAGCGCGTCCTCAGCACACCAGCGGGAATGCTGAGGACGCGCTGAGCGCGTCCTCAGCAGCGAAGTGGTTAATGCCAGGTCATCAAGTATCATCATACAATAACCCCTCTGTAGTATTGTGGAAGAGTGCAGGGGTGGACCGTGTGGTCCTATATTGAAAAGTTTTTGATCTGGTAATGGGCGTCAGTGCACCCAGATATTGTGCCTTTGGTGCAAGACTACCAGGCCAGCAAGTATCATAATACAGTAAGGCTGGGGTCAGACGAACGCAGTGTTAACGTACGTGTTGCCCGCACATAAGTACGTCCGTGATAGCATACAATTGTGTTAAATGGAGCCCCACACACAAAGTACGTCCGCACAGAAGTGCGGGGGCTGACGGACGCTGCAAACGGACGAAGGTTAGGCAAGAACGTAATACTGCTAGAACGGACGTGCAGAGTGCGCCACGTCCACAACGTCCGCATAGCTTTGTGTGTGAGTGATGCAACAAGGTCAGACGGACTGCATTGATACGTCCAGCATTTTTGATGGACAGAATGTTCTTTCATTGTAATTTATTTTCCCTGCTACATCAGTGAAAAAAACGGACTGTGTGGCACTGGCCACTACCTTGTCGTCACAGTCAGTAAGTACGTCCGTACTGCACGGACGCACAGTCCGTAGAAAATGCGTTCATCTGACCCTAGCCTTACCCCTCTGTGGTATTGTGTAAGAGTGCAGGGGTGGACCATGTGGTCCTATATTGAAAAGTGTTTTTTTTTATCTGTTAATGGGCGTCAGTGCTCCCAGATATTGTGCCTTTTATGCCAGGTCAGCAAGTATCATCATACAGTAACCCCTCTGTGGTATTGTGGAAGAGTGCAGGGTTGGACCCTGAGGTTCAAAAAAATAAAATGAAATAAATCTGGCACAGGCGTCAGTGCAGCTAAATATTGTGCCTTTCATGGCAGCAAGTGCCTTCACACCGTAACCCTTTTGTGGTATTGTGGAAGAGTTCAGTGCTGGAGGTTTTGTGCATGCAGAAGAGGACATCCCCTATCTATTCCATTACTTCAGCATCAGGGGATTGATACCTGCTGATCCAGGACTGATTCATTTTTATAAATGTCAGACGGTCTACAGAGTCGGTGGACAGACGCACTCTTTTGTCTGTGACAAAACCTCCAGCGGCAGTGAACATCCTTTCGGAAAGCACGCTAGGTGAAGGGCAACCTAGTAGCTGCATAGCATATTGGCTAAATTCTGGCCAGTGATCCAATCTCAACAACCAGTAAGCCAGTGGATCATCTGCTGGAAAGGTATCCAGGTCTGCCCTTGCCCCTAGGTAGTCCTGCACCATATGGTGAAGACGCTGGCAATGGGTGCCTACATTTGACGTGCTTGGGCGTCGTGGACTAAATTTTTTTAAAAAAGCATCAGTCAAGCGGCCCTGGCCTTCACCGCTATTCCTCTGATCACCTGCAGCCTCAGAAGCATGTGTGTCAGCACTTGGTAATCTACCAGTGCCTGGAAAGGTGTTTTCATCCTGTGCTCCCTCTGTGCGGGCAGGATGAGCTCTGCAACTTTTCCCTTGTATCGTGGATCAAGAAGGGTTGCCAACCAGTAATGATCCCTCTCCTTGATAGCACAAATCCTGAGGTCCTTTAGCAGGCTTTGCATCATTAGGGAGCCCATGCAGCGTAGGTTGGAGGTGGCATTAGCTGCCGAGTCTTCCTGGTCTTCCTGGTCAATGAGGATGACCGTATCGTGCACTTCCTCCTCCCAGCCACGCACAAGCTTAAAGGACTTAAATAGTCCTCCTCCTCCTCATCCTCCTCCTGTCTGATCTGAGTAGGACCCGCTGGAATGCTGTCTGCGGAAACACTGAAGCCTTGAGAGCTAGGGAAGGCCTCCTCTTCCTCCCGCTGCTCTGCCTCTAGAGCCACATCTATAATTCCCCGCAGAGTGTGACCCAGCAGGAACACTAAAGGAATTGTGTCACTGATGCATGCACTGCCCCTGCTCACCATCCTCGTTGCCTCCTCAATGGTGACAGTACAGTGCATGCATCCTTGATCATCAGCCACTGCGGGGGGGGGGGAAACAAGTTGACCTGAACCTGTCCTTGTGCCATACTCACACAGGTACTCGTTGATGGCCCTCTGCTGCTTGTGCAGACGCTGCAGCATTGCTAATGTCGAGTTCCACCTGGTGGGCATGTCACAGATCAGACGGTTTGTGGGAAGGTGGAACTCTCTTTGAATTTCTGCCAGGTGAACGCTTGCTGGAAATGACCGTCTGAAGTGGCTGCAGACTTTTCTGGCCTGGATGAGAAGCTCTGGCAGCCCTGGGTACTTGGTTAGGAAACGCTGTACCACCAGATTTAGGACGTGTGCTAGGCATGGTACATGCGTCAATTTACCCTTGCGTAGGGCGGAGAGAAGGTTGCTGCCATTATCGCAGATGATCATTCCCAGCTCAAGCTGGCATGGTGTTAACCATCTCTGCACCTGCCCCTGCAGAGCTGACAAAATTTCTGACCCGGTGTGGCTCCTGTCCCCTAAACAAACCAGCTCAAGCACAGTATGGCATCTTTTTGCTTGAGCCATTGCGTACACCCTGTCAGGCGTGGGTTTAACTGCCACTTCGCCAGAGACAGAGAAGGAGGAGGAGGAAGAGGTGGTGGTGGTGTAGCAGACAGACCTCATACAAGCAGCTTTCTGGAGGCGTGGTGGATGAACAAGCTCCAGCACAGAGCCCCGTCTTGGATCCCTCCCAGCTGCAATCAGAGTTACCCAGTGTTTTGTGAAGGAAATGTAACGACCCTGTCCATGCTTGCTGGACCACGTGTCTAAAGTGACATGCACCTTGCTGCTGACTGCCTTTCCCAATGACTGGATAACATTGTCTTCCATGTGCTGGTATAGTGCTGGAATGGACTTGCGTGAAAAGTAATGGCGATTTGGAACCTGCCACAGTGGTACAGCGCATTCAGCAAATTCACGGAAGGGAGCAGAGTCCACCAGCTGGAAAGGCAGCAGCTGCAATGCGAGTAATTTTGCTAAGCTGGCATTTAGACGCTGTGCTTGGGGATGGTTGGGACTATATTTTTTCTTTCGCTGCAGCAGCTGCGGCAACGTAATCTGACTGCGTAAATCTTCAGCTACGGGGATGCTGTCACATTGTGAGGAAGGACCTGCTGGTACATCCATTACTGTAGCATCATCCCTGTCGGTGGAGGTTGTAGGCAATTGCATGGCAGGACATACAGTGTGGGTAGAGACAGATGAGGAGGAGGAGGACCTACGCAAAGTTTTGCCCCAACGGGATGTGTGGCACTTGTTCATATGTCACATCAAGCACGTGGTACCCAAGTGTCTGGTGTTTATCCCACGCTTCAGTCTCCTCTGACATAGATTACAAATAGCAACGGTGGGGTCTGCTGCACAGTTCTTAAAGAACTCCCAGACAGCAGATTTCCTGCATGTGTTCTTTGAGACAACAGGGCTCTGCACCAGAGCAGCTCTGACATGTGATGCCTTGGACTGGCTATTGCTACGGTTGGTCACAGAGGATGTTGTGCCTTGTGTTTTTTGTGCCTCCTCCTCCTCCTCCCCCTCCTCCTCACTTGATTCCTCAGTTCGATCTGGCACCCAGGTGGAGTCAGTGACCTCATCATCATCTCAATGTCATCTTCACCCCCTATCTCCTCGTCACTGGAGCCAACTTGGCAGTATGCTGCAGCTGCTGGGGCAACATGAGTGCCAGTTATTTGTGTGTCATCACTGGCACCCCCTTCCTCTAGGTTGATTATACTCCCTTGCTCAACCTCAGAGATTGAATCAGAGCACTGTACTTGCTGCGCATCCTCAAGCAGCATGTCACTCTCATTGTAGTCAAACAATTCAGCTGATTCCTCCGTGTGTGATAGCGAGGCTACGGCAGGAGTAGCTGTGGACATGGAGGCTGCATTAGATGCTTTGGCAGCTGAGGTGGACTGTAAAGCACTAGAAGCCTGGCTGGCAGAGGACTCAGAGGATGAGGATGGCCTGGTTAGCCAATCCACTAAGTCCTCTGTATGCTGCTGCTGCTTAAGACGGCCAGCACCAGTTAGAAAGGACAAACGTGCCCCTGCAGAGGATGCACCACGTCCACCATGACCAGAGACACAGCCTCCCGACACAGGGGCTGCTTGCCCTCTTATCTGTGGCTGGGAGTGTCTGCCTGTCCTCTTTGTTCTTTCAGACATGGTGAGTGATATATAGATTAATATATACAGAACTCTGATTCAACTCTGGTATAAAGATTTAAATAACTCTGGTATAACTCAGTGACAAACACTGATAGCTGGCAGCCAGTGACAAGAGACAGATCACCTTAATTCACAAATGTTTTGTAGAAATTAGTGAGCCCCAAAATACAGCGTGGTACTTTTTGTTTGACGAGACACAGATCACCTTAATTCCCAAGTGTTTTAAAGAAATTTGTGAGCCCCAAAAAAAATTGCTGGCTGTGTGACGAGACACAGAAGATCACCTTAATTCCCAAGTATTTTAAAGAAATTAGTGAGCCCCAAGAAAGATTGCTGGCTGTGTGACAAGACACAGAAGATCACCTTAATTCCCAAGTGTTTTAAATAAATTAGTGAGCCCCAAAATACAGCGTGGTACTTTTTGTATGACGAGACACAGATCACCTTAATTCCCAAGTGTTTTAAATAAATTAGTGAGCCCCAAAATACAGCGTGGTACTGTTTGTACGACGAGACACAGATCACCTTAATTCCCAAGTGTTTTAAAGAAATTAGTGAGCCCCAAAATTCAGTGTGGTACTTTTTGTATGACGAGACACAGATCACCTTAATTCCCAAGTGTTTTAAAGAAATTAGTGAGCCCCAAAAAAAATTTCTGGCTGTGTGATGAGACACAGAAGATCACCTTAATTCCCAAGTGTTTTAAAGAAATTAGTGAGCCCCAAAAAGATTTGCTGGCCACAGTGACAAGACCCAGAAAATCACCTCAATTCACAAATGTTTTAAATAAAGTTGTAAACACCAAAAAACTTGCTGGCACAGTGACAAGACACACATCACCTAAATTCAATGATATTTGGTATAAATGAGACCCAAAAAGACTTGCTGGCACAGTGACAAGACCCAGAAAATCACCTCAATTCACAAATGTTTTAAATAAAGTTGTAAACACCTAAAAAAACTGCTGGCACAGTGACAAGACACACATCACCTAAAATTCAAGATATTTGGTATAAATGAGACCCAAAAAGACTTGCTGGCACAGTGACAAGACCCAGAAAATCACCTCAATTCACAAATGTTTTAAATAAAGTTGTAAACCCCAAAAAAACTTGCTGGCACAGTGACATCACCAAAATTCCCTGATATTTGGTCGAAATGAGACCCCCCCAGACCCCCCCAGTAGCGTGGCAGACCGGCAGTAACAACACACACAACTATCTTCTTTGAAATCTCCTCTGAAATGCATGCAGAATCGGCGCGTTGAAACCTTATATAGTGTGCTGCGGGACTTAGCTCTGTGAGCCCATGACTGGGCAAAATTTGCCCAATCAGGACTCTGAGCGGTGATTGGCATAGTGTTGAACCAGTCTTGCACCAGACCTGTGGTCAGGTGCAAGGCTGTAGCCAATTACGAGCTTCAGGCAGCGGGAAAATGCATGGTGGTCCATTGTGGTCGAACATGCGGCGAACACCCGGAAATGTTCGGGGTTCGTGATCCGCCCGAACAGGCTAAGTTCGGGTCGAACCCCGAACCGTCCGAACCTGAACAGCTCATCCCTACACTGGAGTTGCTACATATCTTCAAGCAGCATGTCACTGTCATTGTAGTCAAACAATTCAGCTGACTCCTCCGTGTGTGATTGTGAGGCTATGGCAGGAGTAGCTGTGGACATGGAGGCTAAATTAGATGTTTTGGCAGCTGAGGTGGACTGTAAACCACTACAAGCGTGGCTGGCAGAGGACTCAGAAGATGAGGATGGCCTGGTTAGCCAATCCTGCAAATCCTCTGTATGTTGCTGCTTCTTAAGACGGCCAGCACCAGTTAGAAAGGACAAGCGTGCCCCTGCAGAGGATGCACCACATCCACCACGACCAGAGGCACAGCCTCCCGACACAGGGGCTGCTTGCCCTCTTATCTGTGTCTGGGAGCGTCTGCCTGTCCTTTTTGGTCTTTCTGACATGGTGAGTGATATATAGATTAATATATACAGAACTCTGATTCAACTCTGTTATAAAAATTGGAGATATGCTGCAGAACTCTGATTCAATTGTGTTATCTAGAGTAAAGATTTCCAGAACTCTGGTATAACTCAGTGAGACACCCTGATAGCTGGAAGCCAGTGACAAGACACACATTAAAATTCCCAGAAAACCACCTATAAATCAGTGAGACCCCCTGATGGGTGGCAGTGACAAGACACAGGTTATAATTCCCAGATATCTGCTACAAGTCTGTGAGACCCCCTAATGGGTGGCAGTGACAAGACACAGATTACAATTCCTAGGAACCTCCTATAAATCAGTGAGACCCCCTGATGGGTGGCAGTGACAAGACACAAATTACAATTCCCAAGAACCTCCTATAAATCAGTGAGACCCACTGATGGGTGGCAGTGACAAGACACAAATTACAATTCCCAGGAACCTCCTATAAATCAGTGAGACCCCCTGATGGGTGGCAGTGACAAGACACAAATTACAATTCCCAAGAACCTCCTATAAATCAGTGAGACCCCCTGATGGGTGGCAGTGACAAGACACAGATTAAAATTTGCAGAAATCTTCTAGAAGTATGTGGGACCCCCTGATATCAACCAGTGAGAAGACACAGATTACAATTCCCAGAAGCCTCCTATAAAATCAGTGAGACCCCTAATGGGTGGCAGTGACAAGACACAGATTAAAATTCCAAGAAACCTCCTATAAATCAGTGAGACCCCCTGATGGGTGGCAGTGACAAGACACAAATTACAATTCCCAGGAACCTCCTATAAATCAGTGAGACCCCCGATGGGTGGCAGTGACAAGACACAGATTACAATTCCCAGAAATCTTGTAGAAGTGAGACCCCCCCAATAGCTGCTGGCAGTGAGAACACACAGATTACAACAATTCCCAGATATCTTGTAGAAGTGAGACCCACCCAATAGCTGCTGGTATGGACAAGGCACACAAACAGAACAATCTCCTCTCAAAAAACACCTGCTGGGGCTGTGTGAAGCCTTATATAGTGTGCTGCGGGACTTAGCTCTGAGCCCATGATTGGGCAAAATTTGCCCAATCAGGACTCTGAGCCGTGATTGGCATAGTCTTGCACCTGTCTTGCACCTGACCTGTGGTCAGGTGCAAGGCTGTAGCCAATTAAAAGCTTCAGGCCAGTGAAAAAGTGCATTGTTGTTCATTGTGGTGCATTGTGGGCGAACTCGAACCGAACACACGGAAATGTTCGGAGTTCGGCGAACAGCCGAACGGCCGATGTTCGATGCGAACTCCAAACAGATCGAACCAAACAGCTCATCCCTACTCAGCACCAGTGAGGGACATGCGGTGCGGCGCCAGTGAGAAACGCGCTGGCACTGCTCAGTATGCCCCTCACAGGTGCTGTGCGGCGTGTCCCAGCATGTCTTTCACTGGTGCTGCTGCAGCTTCCTTGCGCCTCCCCTGTGATGTCCCCCATCTTCTCAGTCTGTATGGAACCCTGGCCAGATTCCAAAAACATGAGAGCCCCAAAATGCTTGTGGTCACGACCGTATTGGATACAGGTTACTCCGTGCACGCGTTAACGCTCTTTTGTACATATAGCATCAGTTTAATGAGGGCCAGAGGTCTATGTATACTGATTAGGTCACTCTATGTGCTCTGTACGGTCCTTATTAATGGAAAATAGAGTCTACAACTCAAAGAAAAAGTTGATAAACCCTTTGGAATCTTCTTCATGTCTGCACTGATTAAAATGTGTCTGAGTGTCCTCTAAACCACCACAATTACAGACAAACACAATACCACCAAATAAACTATACACAGACAGATGTACAAACTGGGTGACATTATGATCAGTGGGCTGAGGGCAAACCGGGTGACCTGGAGCTAAGGAGGATTGAAGGCAAACCGGGTGACCTGGTGAACAGGAGGATTGAGGGCAAACCGGGTTTACCTGGTGAGAAGAAAGACTGAGGAGAAACCGTGTGACGTTATGATCAGGAGGACTGGGGGCAAATCGGATGACTTGCGATCAGAAGGACTGAGGAAAAATCTTGTGACGCAGTGATCATGAGGAGTGAGAGCAAACCGGGTGACCTGGTGATAAGAAAGACTGAGAAGAAACCGGGTGACCTGGTGACCAAGATGACTGAGGGCAAACCGGGTGACCTGGTGATCAGTAGGGCAGAGGGCAACTTGTGTGACGTGGTCATTGGGAGGCCTGAGGGCAAACCGGGTGACACGGTGATCAGGACTTCTGAGGGCTAGACATGTGCACGGGAAAAAAAATTAGTTTAGTTTCGGAACATATCGTTACTTTTTTTTTCTTTTGTTTTATTTCGGATCATTTCTTTCCGTTTTTCTTTTTCGTTTCGGTTCATTCGTTATGTTACCGCGATTTGTATTTTAAATTCGAATTTCTTGGTTCGGATGGCCGGTATTTTGTTTTTCGGATCAAGTCGTTATTTCTTTTTTATTGGTAATTCGTATTTCAAATCGCTTCATATTTTGTTTTTATTAGTTACTTTGTTTTATTACTTAGATTAGGGTAAAACGAAAAACAAATATCTAATACCCCTGTTTTTGGTGCAGAAACCTATTCAGCATTAGTGATGGGCCGAACACCCCAGTGTTTGGTTCGCATTCGAACTCGAACATCTGAAAAATTTCGACCACGAAGTCGAACACAATTCGAACACCATGCAGGTTAATGGGGCTCGAACATTTGAAAATTAAGGTTCCCTCCAAGAGGGCATATATGCAAGATATTGGCCATAAAAGGTGTATAGGGGTCTGGGTACTGCCCTGGGGGACAGGAAACAATGATTTTTTTTTAAAAAAACAGCATTTTTAACCCTTTCACTGCTGAGTGCTGAGCCATTTCAACTGTGTGTGCTGAGCTCATTTTTACCACTTTGCTCATGTTTAAATGTGATTTGAAGCCATGGGAAATGTTGGACCAACAAGATGTGGGAAATGTTTGACCAAGATGGAGGGGGAAATGTTTGACCAACAAGGTGTGGGAAATGTTTGGCCAACAAGGAGTGGGAAATGTTTGACGAACAAGGTGTTGGAAATGTATGCCCAACAAGGAGTGGGATATGTTTTATTAACAAGAAGAGGGAAATGTTTGACCAACAATGAGTGGGAAATGCTTGACCAACAAGGTGTGGGAAATGTTTGACCAACAAGGAGTGGGAAATGTTTGACCAACAAGGTGTGGGAAATGTTTGACAAACAATTTGTGGAAAATATTTGACCAACAAGGAGTGGGAAATATGTGACAAACAAGGTGTGGGGAATGTTTGACCAACAATGAGTTGGACATGTTTGACCAACAATGAGTGGGAAATGTTTGACCAACAAGGAGTGAGAAATGTTTGACCAACAAGGAATGGGAAATGTTTGACCAACAAGGTGTCGGAAATGTTTGACCAACAAGGAGTGGGAAATGTTTGACCAACAAGGAGTGGGAAATATTTGACAAAAAATGTGTGGGAAATGTTTGACCAACATTGAGTTGGACATGTTTGACCAACAATGCGTGGGAAATGTTTGACCAACAATGAGTGGGAAATGTTGATCCAATAGGCTTCAATGTTGAAAATATTACCGTTTTAATTCAATATCTAATAAATCATTTATTGTTATATTCTGCCATAAAGTCTCTTTATTTTTAGATTTTTTTTAGGATCTTTTGCTTTTTTTGAATTTTTTTTGATGTTTTTTTTTCCTCAAACTTTCCGCGAACGTCCTGAAAAGTTCGAAGTTCGCAAATTTTCAAACAGCAGATGCTCGAATCGAACTTTGAACTGATTCGAACCAGCAGCCCATCCCTATTCAGCATCATGGATAGCAGCTCCGCGGGGCTGCTGTCCTTGGTACTGAATAGGTTTCAGCACCATGGACAGCCTCCCCCACTGATAGCAGCAAGATTGAAGAAAAATAAAATAACGCTGCATTCGGCAAAGGAAAAAGTCTTGTTTTAAAAAAAATTTGGAATCCAAAAATGTCACCAAGAAATCCAAAAAATGCCTAATAAATCCTAAAAAAATAAATAAAGAGACTTTTTGCTGCAAATCCCATAGGATTTAATGGAATAAATGGAAATTGGTTTTAAAAAATTTTAAACGCCGTTTATTCTTTTTACTTTTTGAAAAATCCCTTTTTTAAAAAAAATAAAAAATTTTGCATTTTTTAAAAGTTGTTTTTGTTTTTAAGACTTTTTTATTATTTAAGATACCTTTTTATTATTTTTAAAGAACGTTTTTTATTATTAGATGTATTTTTTGTTTAGTTTTTTTAAAGACTTTTTTTATTTTTTAACATACCTTTTTATTATTTTTAAAGGACCTTTTTATTATTTAGATGAATTTTTTTTTTTTTTTGTATTCAAAATTTTTATTTTGTAAATGTCAGTAATACAACAAACAGGAAAAAAGGCCTCGCAGGGCCACATGGGGCTAGTCATCAGGTAAATCAGCGTAAATAAAAAGAACAAAAATAGTCAGCAAGGGTCCACAAAGTTAACAACATTAAGGGGAGGGGAAGGGACACTTGGCATAAGTGCCCAGGGAGGTGGTATAGTCCTCAAACCTACATAGGGCAAAACCACTTTAAAAATAAAAAAAAATAAAAAAAAATAAAAAAGGGGGGGGCATAAGGAGAAAGGTGGAGGACAGCCTGGGAAATAGTGCCATTCCTGGCTCACTCCATCAACCTCGCAAGGAGACTGGAGGCCACGGAAGAGGCCACTGGGCCAGGCGCCTTGGGCCAGAGGAAGCAGTCAGAGCCATGGTAGCTGCCTCAATGGCTCGCCCAGGGCAACCTATCGTCCTTCACTCAAAAAAAATAAAAAAAAAAAAATAAGGAGTAAATAAAAGAGTGGCCAAATGCCCGGTTCATCTTGCCAACCACGTCTTGGACAGTTGAGACAAAGTCCGCTAAAGAGTGTCCACAGGGGGTGGGGGAGAAATCGGCAAGAGTCCTCAAAAAGACGCATGTGTGAGGGTGTCAGCAGGAACAAGAAAACTATTCAAGAAAAAGGGGGGTATGTGTCGCAAAGTGTGGTACTAAATAACATGGGGGAAAGACAGGAGACACAAGACAGCAAAAAAGAAAAACAAAACTCAAAAGTGTGTCCCAGTGGTCTCTTCATCCCGTGTCACGAAAAGGCAGGAAGCTAGGGACAGGCAATGCACCGCATGGGAGGCCGGAGTGTTCAATCTCTGCAAGCTCACCGCTACCGTGCCTGACCTCGAGCTCCATCCGAACCCGAGTCGCTCCATGGCGTCTACCAGCATACGCTCGTGACATGGCCGCATGTGTTATCGGGGTACGCAGCTGCACCATCTTCACAGCCATCGGTGGGGGGTCAATCTCGGCACGTGCCCTGTAAGGGTCTGATATAGATCGTGCCTCCTGGACGTCGCATGGTTCCTGCTCATCCCCAGAGCGCAAATCTGGATTCAGCAGCGTTCGGGACCTGGGGGGCAGTGCCCCAGCTGGGTCGTTACTCCCGACTCTCCCCTCCATGTCACCAGCCACACTTAAATCGGGGTCAGCAGAGCATAGGGCCGAAGCATCTCCGAGTACGTCTGCCCCCAGGGCCGTCTCCTCCGGCAACTACTCAGCGCGGCCATCAATCGGCGCATAACTCCTCTGGTGAGGGGGCCGTCATCACTCTCCTCCTCCAGTATCCTCAGGCATGCATCAAGGCCTGAAATAACGGCTACCTCTCTTCCAGCGGGGGATGGGGTCCGCCCCGACTCTGACCCGCAGGTCCGACCACTGTGCTTACATGAATGTCAGCCAGGGCAGCCGGGAGACGTGGGCTCTCCGTCCCCACAGACAGTAACATCAATGTCGAGTTGTGGTGGTCAGTCCAGTAAGGCTGGCAGGTGTTCAGAGCCGGTGCTAGGCCTCAAGATGGCCGCCGGCGTCGTGTCCCGGTAAAAATAGCAGCGGCTAAGTTATTCTCTGGTCCGGAGGGGGGCCAAGCGGACTCCGGACAACTCAGGCCGACGGCCAGCCACTCTAGTTCCCAAATGTCCAAAAAATGCTGCAGGTAAATAAGCTAGAGGTCCCAATTAGGAGAAGACATGCGGAGCTCCACCATTACATGTCCGCTCCCATGAGCAGCCGGCCACGCCCCCTAGATGAATTTTTAACAGTATTTTTTTTGTTTGTTTTTTCGACTTTATTATTTTTTAACATACCTTTTTATTATATTTAAGGACCATTTTATTATTTAGATGTATTTTTAACAGTATTTTTTGTTTGTTTTTTTAGACTTTTTAATTATTTTTAAAATACCTTTTTATTATTTTTAATGTACCTTTTTTATTATTTAGATATATTTTTTTAAAAGTTTTTTTGTTTTGGTTTTTTAAAGATTTTTTAAATTATTGCTTAACATACCTTTTTGTTATTTTTAAAGGACGTTTTTTATTATTTATTTTATTTTTTGCTTTTCTTTGCTTTTTTAAATACTTTTTTTATTGTTTTTTAACAAACCTTTTTATTATTTTTGATCCTCGGTTTTTGCCGACTGCTTCGACGTCGCCAATTTTGGAAAAATATGGTGACCATTCGCTAAATAGTTGAGTACACAGAATTACCAGTGAAATGGAATCGTAGAAGTGAGACGAAATGAAAGGTTTGTGTTTGAATGAAAATTGCGTTCAGTTCCGGTGTTTAGTGAATAGACCCCCCTATGATATATTCTATCTGAATATTGAATACTTTATAGATAATCTGTATTTTCAGCCAAAGTGGTGGAAACACACATAAACTCAGCTTCATCACACACATAGTACGGGGAGTCACACATTGAGGTCGCTCGCTGCTCCTGCTTTCTAGAAACATGTACCACCATCACAAACCGTATGTGATAAGATGACACGATAATGCAGTGCGCGTTCTGCATGGCCGGCGTTCTGGAAGACCCTCACCAGTAGGGATGAGCTGTTCAGGGTTCGGGCGGTTCGGAGTTCGACCCGAAATTTGGCAGTTCGAAAGTTCGCGAACTTCGAACTTTTTGGGTGTGTTCGGTTCGAGTTCGAAAAAAAAAGAAATTTTGAAAAAAGTATAGAAAATGCTTAAAAAAATACTAAAAAATCTAGAAATAAAGAGACTCTTTACTGCAGAATATTATAAACAACGGTTTATTAGATATTGAATTAAAAACTAATGTGTACGTGGAAAGATTATCAACTCTAAATGACCTCTGTTCACAAACGGGCATAACACCAGGTGTTTTTAGTCTGGTAATCAATTTGATACATTGTACACTATACTGAGGGGGTGGGGTGGTGTCTGCTTCTGATTGAGATTTGAGAATTAATTTCCCTCCTAAAACATCCTAATATGCTGCATTTAACCCTTTCGCTGCTGAGGCTTTTCACACCTCTGTGCTGAGGTCATTTTTACCGCTTTCGCTCATCATGTTTAACCGCGTTTTGTAGCCATATTTTGATATATGACCCAGACATATTATATATCATTCTTTCCGGCAGACTTGGCAGATTCATAATATGTCATTATTATATGTATATGTTATGTCATGTCTGTATATTATAACAAAAAATGCAATAAAATTAGAATTTTCAATAATTTATTATGTGTAAAGTGTTTTTTTCACATTTTAACATGCGATCGTTTGCGGTTATATTTTGTATGGGGTGCGCTTGTTAAAAAAATAATAAATGGGGTCTCGTTACATTTTTTTTGGGGAAAATTTCGCTTTTTTTAACAAACGCACCGCATACAAAAATCGTTAGTGCAGCATTATTGTTCACATTATAATTGAAATGGGAACAATATTGCTGCATTAACAAAACAAAAACAAACAAAAAAACTTGTTTATTTTTTTTTTAGAATTCATTTTTAAATATTTTTATATTTTATTTTAATTTTTTTATTTACTAATTGCTCCGCCGGGGTCCCGGAGTGCTGGGCTGACATCCAAGATGTCAGCCCGCACCGGGGGGCGCAGCAATCCGCCGGAATCCGGCAGATTGCTGCTTCCTGTGCATGGACGCGCTGAGCGCATCCATAGCACAGGAGAACCACGCGTCCATAGCAGCCCAGTGGTTAACTGGTGTTTGAAAAAAATTCAAAATAACATCTAAGGCTGGGGTCAGACGAGCGTAGTGTTCACGTCCGTGATTGCGCCTAAAAGTAAGTCCGTGATAGCATGACAGAAAGCCCATTGGAGCCTGACACATGAAGTACGTCCGCACTGAACTGCGGACGCACAACGACTGCGGCCCATGGACGCAAGGCAGGTAAGAAAGTACATCCCCTAGAACGGCCGCACAAAGTGCGCTGCGTCCGCAACGTCTGCATAGCTTTGTGTGTGAGTGATGGAGCGTGGTCAGACGGACTGCATTTATACGTCCAGCATTTTTCACGGACAAAATGGTTTTGCATTTTATTTTATTTTCCCTCCTACATCCGTCAAAATATACGTCAGTGAAAAACGGACTGTGTGGCCACTACTTCGTCTTCCGTACTGACGTACGTCCGTAGTAATCACGCTCGTCTGACCCTAGCCTTAGGCTAGGGTCAGATGAGCGCATTTTGTACGGACTGTGCGTCCGTGCAGTACGGACATACTTACTGACTGACAACAAGGTAGTGGCCAAACAGTCCGTTTTTTTCACTGACGTATTTTTTGACTGATGTAGCAGGGAAAATAAATTAAAATGAAAAAACATTCTGTCCGTCAAAAATGCTGGACGTATAAATGCAGTCCATCTGACCTCGTTTCATCACTCACATACAAAGCTACACGGACGTTGCAGATGTGGCGCACTCCGCACGTCCGTTCTAGCAGTATTACGTTCTTGCATAACCTGCGTCCGTTTTCTGCGTCCGCCATGCATCCGCACTTCCGTGCGGACGTACTTCGTGTGTGGGGCTCCATTGGTCAGAATGCTATGCTGCCACGGAGGTACAAATGTGCGGCAACACGGACGTGATAACTGCGCTCGTCTGACCCCAGCCTTAAGCAATGTTATTTTTCACCTCGGGATTAAACATTCACAGGGTTATTCAGAGAGCGGTGAAAAGCAGGAGAATAACTGGAGAATGGAAAATTCTAGGTCAAAATAGCAAAACCAGAAAAATTCTCCCATTTAACTCACTTTCCAAATTGGCTATTTGGTCTAGATTGTTCTCTTCTCCTGCCAGTTCTCCTGGCTTTCACCTCTCTCTCAGGGTTGTTCAGAGAAAGGTGAAAACCAGGAGAATGGCAGGAAAAGAGAACAATCTGGACCAAATAGCCGATTTGGAAAGTGAGATAAGGCTAGGGTCAGACTAACGCATTTTTCACAGCGACCGTCAAAAAGTGCGTCCGAATTCATTGCCTTATTTTTTCACGGAATGCGCGAATGCGCATTTTTGTGCGTGATTTTTTACGGATCCAAACCAGGAAACTTTGGGTGTCTGGACATAATGTTGGCCAGACATGAGCAGGGTCTGACGTCTCCAAATCACGCACACACGTCGCTAGTGGACTCAGCGCACTCTGTACGTCCATACTAGCGGTTCTGCGTTCTCGAAAAAATGCGTTCATTTTCCACTTGCGTTGCGCAGCCGGACTTTCGTGCGACCGTACTTCGTATATTGGCCGTCATTGCCCGTCATTTGCTGCTAGTGCGGCCGTGATTAAGTGCGCCTAAACGCATGTTAAAAAATCGCTAGTCTGACCCTAGCCTAAATGGGAGAATTTTTCTGGTTTGGCTATTTTGACCTAGAATTTTCCATTCTCCAGTCATTCTCCTGCTCTTCACCGCTCTCTGAATAACCCTGACAGGGTTATTCAGAGAAAGGTGAAACTCAGGAGAATGGAGAATGGAAAATTCTAGGTCATAATAGCCAAACCAGAAAAATTCTCCCATTTATCTCACTTTCCAAATCGGCTATTTGGTCTAGAATTTTCCATTCTCCTGCTTTTCACCGCCATAAAAATCAGTAAACTTTTTCTGCGTGTCCGAAAATGTCTCCTCTTTTCATACAGACTGCCGCCCCAAGCTGTTGTTTATGGATAGATTAAAGGAAAAGCATTTACCGTCATTTGAAATGTCATTTTTTGGTTTTTACATATTTCTATACATCCTAGAAATCCGCCACTTCACGGGCAGGTTATGGGGACCTCCTAGGCACGATATTTGAAGGAATTTTTCGTTTTTATTTTTAACCCTTATTTCATGGAAAACTCACTGTCCCTTTAAAAACGTTTTTTTTTTACTTTTTGTCCTTGTTTCCTGTCCCCCAGGGCACTACCCGGACCCCCATACACCTTTTATGGCAAATATCTAGCATATATGCCCTCTTGGAGGGCACTCTAAACAACAAATTTTCAGACCCATTGACTTGTATGGAGTTCGAGTTCGGGTTCGGATCCGAACCGAACTCGGGGAGTGTTCGGCTCATCCCTACACACCAGGAGAGGAGCGCCGGCCCGACACGGACACAGGATCTGCCTCTGCAAAGCATTGTTACCCACATTTAAAAATGTGAAGGGGCGAGAGACGGGGCACTTTCCTAATATTCACCCGAGGTGCATGAATATTCACGATGTGGAAGATGACGCACGCTGCTGATTGTGGGCGAGTATCGAGGTGTGGATGGTATAAAGGATGGGCAGCGCTGGGCAGGGAACACACATTCTATAATTCTCTGCATTGGGTTATCTCTCTCCTGTAACCATGAGATTGTTAATGATAATCGCCCTGTCTGTCTGCTTAGTCTCAGCGATCGATGAGAAATGGGTCAGACCAGCCTCCCAGTGCTGCTGTGAATGCGGCAGATGCTGTAACTGTCGCTTCTCTGCTAAGGTAAGTCCCCGTAGGCACGCTTGGTGTTAGATGAGGATCGGGGTTTGTTACGTACTTTTTATTAATTGTCTCTTTTTATTATATCAACGAGGAAAGGGGCGGACCAACCATGAGGGTAATAGGGCAACACCAGAGGGTCCTCCCCCAGGAGTGGGCCCCTAGAGCTGCAGTGGATGGGTAAAACAGCAATGTACATATGGCGACACAAAAGGGGGGTCCCATGATCTCCTGTTGGCAGGGGGCCTCAAGAGTGGTCCGTCCACCCCTGCACCCCAACCTACATATTGCATTTTGAGCCGGGCACTCCACTCCTCTAGATTGTAAACTCCTGTTAGCCGGACCCTCTGCTCCTCTAGATTGTAAACTCCTGTGAGCCAGGCCCTCTACTCCTCTAGATTGTAAACTCCTGTGAGCCGGACCCTTTGCTCCTCTAGATTGTAAGCTCCTGTGAGCCGGACCCTCTGCTCCTCTAGATTGTAAACTCCTGTGAGCCGGACCCTCTGCTCCTCTAGATTGTAAGCTCCTGTGAGCCGGACCCTCTGCTCCTCTAGATTGTAAGCTCCTGTGAGACGGGCCCTCTGCTCCTCTAGATTGTAAGCTCCTGTGAGCCGGACCCTCTGCTCCTCTAGATTGTAAGCTCCTGTGAGCCGGACCCTCTTCTCCTCTAGATTGTAAACTCCTGTGAGCCGGGCCCTCTGCTCCTCTAGATTGTAAGCTCCTGTGAACCAGGCACTCTGCTCCTCTAGATTGTAATCTCCTGTGAGCCGGTCCCTCTGCTCCTCTAGATTGTAAGCTCCTGTGAACCGGGCCCTCTGCTCCTCTAGATTGTAAGCTCCTGTGAGCCAGACCCTCTGCTCCTCTAGAGTGTAAGCTCCTGTGAGCCGGACCCTCTGCTCCTCTAGATTGTAAGCTCCTGTGAGCCGGATCCTCTGTTCCTCTAGATTGTAAGCTCCTGTGAGCCGGACCCTCTGCTCCTCTAGATTGTAAGCTCCTGTGAGCGGACCCTCTGCTCCTCTAGATTGTAAGCTCCTGTGAGCCAGACCCTCTGCTCCTCTAGATTGTAAACTCCTGTCAGCCGGTCCCTCTGCTCCTCTATATTGTAAACTCCTGTGAGCCGGACCTCTGCTCCTCTAGATTGTAAGCTCCTGTGAGCCGGACCCTCTGCTCCTCTAGATTGTAAACTCCTGTGAGCCGGACCCTCTGCTCCTCTAGATTGTAAACTCCTGTGAGCCGGGCCATCTGCTCCTCTAGATTGTAAACTCCTGTGAGCCGGTCCCTCTGCTCCTCTAGATTGTAAGCTCCTGTGAACCGGGCCCTCTGCTCCTCTAGATTGTAAGCTCCTGTGAGCCAGACCCTCTGCTCCTCTAGAGTGTAAGCTCCTGTGAGCCGGACCCTCTGCTCCTCTAGATTGTAAGATCCTGTGAGCCGGACCCTCTGCTCCTCTAGATTGTAAACTCCTGTGAGCCGGACCCTCTGCTCCTCTAGATTGTAAGCTCCTGTGAGCCGGACCCTCTGCTCCTCTAGATTGTAAGCTCCTGTGAGCCAGACCCTCTGCTCCTCTAGATTGTAAACTCCTGTCAGCCGGTCCCTCTGCTCCTCTAGATTGTAAACTCCTGTGAGCCGGACCCTCTGCTCCTCTAGATTGTAAGCTCCTGTGAGCCGGACCCTCTGCTCCTCTAGATTGTAAACTCCTGTGAGCCGGACCCTCTGCTCCTCTAGATTGTAAACTCCTGTGAGCCGGGCCCTCTGCTCCTCTAGATTGTAAACTCCTGTGAGCCGGTCCCTCTGCTCCTCTAGATTGTAAGCTCCTGTGAACCGGGCCCTCTGCTCCTCTAGATTGTAAGCTCCTGTGAGCCAGACCCTCTGCTCCTCTAGAGTGTAAGCTCCTGTGAGCCGGACCCTCTGCTCCTCTAGATTGTAAGCTCCTGTGAGCCGGATCCTCTGTTCCTCTAGATTGTAAGCTCCTGTGAGCCGGACCCTCTGCTCCTCTAGATTGTAAGCTCCTGTGAGCCGGACCCTCTGCTCCTCTAGATTGTAAGCTCCTGTGATCCAGACCCTCTGCTCCTCTAGATTGTAAACTCCTGTCAGCCGGTCCCTCTGCTCCTCTAGATTGTAAACTCCTGTGAGCCGGACCCTCTGCTCCTCTAGATTGTAAGCTCCCTGTGAGCCGGCGCCCTCTGCTCCTCTAGATTGTAAGCTCCTGTGAGCCGGGCCCTCTGCTCCTCTAGATTGTAAGCTCCTGTGAGCCGGACCCTCTGCTCCTGTAGATTTTAAGATCCTGTGAGCTGGACCCTCTGCTCCTTTAGATTGTAAACTCCTGTGAGCCGGACCCCAAGTCCATATTCCTGAGGACCCCAGGACTTACTACTGGGTCCACAGAATGAGTGGACCCATTCTCTCTAATTCCCTCCCCCAGAGAGGACCCATCCCCATCCCCTGGTCCTGCTGGACCCATTAACCCATGATTTGCTGTCTCCCCATGATGAAGCTCCTACTAATACTAATTTATTTATAAGTGTGATAATAATATAATTATGGGACCGATACGTTTAGCGTCACTTTGTGATTATTTTTCTTGGTGTTACATTGTATTTCTTTTTATTGTTATTTCCCTGAAAGAAGATTCTGTCTATTTTATATCTTTCTCTTTCCGCTCTAGGACCACAGTGTCCTGGATTTAGAGTGTGGGGATTCCCGTGATAAATGGTTTGCTGAGGAGATTCTAAAAGAGCTTCCAAAGCATAAAGAAGATGAAAAGTTAAATGTCATCCGCTGCATGCTGTGTAATATGCGTCAGTGCCGATGTAAGTCCGGTGGGGGGTTCTGTTTGTTGCTCTTTGTATTCATTGTTACATTCTTCGGATTGATACATTTGTGATTCGTCTCTCGGGGGGATTTTGCAGCTTTTTTACAGTCGCAGTCCTGAAAACAGACTTGTCACTCTTACATTATTATCAGCTGCAAACTTGCCCTGGACACGCGCGGCTCTTAAAAAATTCATCTCGGCTCAGGTTGTTTCAGTATCCAAAAATTATGGAATCAGAAATAATCAGAATCAGCCGACTCAGACTATCAGAAGCTTCTAATGTTTCAGTATTGGACAGATTTGGAAAATTTGCCCATTTCCGATATTTGGAACCTTTGCGTATAATACATAAAAAATTGCTAGGTGACTAGGGTTTGGCACGGGCTAGGGTTAGGACTAGGCTTAGGGCTAGATTTAAGGTTAGGGCTAGGCTTACAGCGACAGTTTCTGTGTGTCATATGATTAGGGTTAGTGCTAGGGTTAGATGTAGTGTTAGGTTAGGGCTAGGGTTAGGTTCACAGTTTCTGGGTGTCATTGGATTAGGTCTAGGGTTAGGTGTAGGGTTAGGCTAGTGCAAGGGTTAGGTTTAAGGTTAGATTAGGGCTTGTTTACAGCGATAGTTTCTGTGTGTCATATGATTAGATTGGGGTTAGGGCTAGGGTTAGATTAATTTTGGGGTTAGGGTACGTGCCTTAAGATAAGGTGTCTGTTCATCATGCCGTCACCAGGACGCGTGCCTTAAGATAAGTTATTTGGTCATCACGCCGCCAGGACGCACACTGCCAAAATATCCTTCAGTTTCCTCCAAACATTTACCATCCAACCAACAGAAACGTATCACAAATCAGGGTGTTTTCTGACGCCGGCAAATACACAAAGCACGAAACCCACAGCAAAAGTATTATACCTACAGGGGGAAACCCACAAATCTAACGGGCAGGAAACCTCTGTCATAGTAACACATCCAGACACGTTTGTGTTATTTTTGTCTTGACAGACAAGTGAGCACAATAAAGGGCTTTTATTCCTTCATTGTTTTGTGATGTCATTACAACCGTACCCTGTATATTTTAGGAGAGGAATGACAGGCGCTGCCGTCTCGGGGCGAGGCATGAGTTGTGTGTGTTGCACAATAGTGAAAACACACACAGTATTAAAGATGAGACACAGTGGATCAGGTGGAATCGGACGCGCTCGCTCCGTGCAGGCATGAGGTCTGTAATAATAATAGCGCTCGCTATCAGCATCGTCGCAGCTGAGTTACCAGATGCGAAAAATAGCAGAGTCCCCCGGTGCTGCTGCAGCGGATGTGGCAACTGCTGTAGATGTAGCAGAAATGACTTTAAGGTAAGCCACGTCTTAAAGAATTCATATCACGGGGTGTGACCAGGAGCGAGTACAGATATACTGTATGCTCTGACATGCTGAACGTCATAATTCATTACAGTAATGACAAAGTTACAAAGAAACTTAACAAATCCTCGTCAGCCAACCAAAACTTTGCAAATAATAAAATTTTTAGCAAAGTAATAAAATGCAAATTATTATTATAACAAATAATCTGATTTTTGCAAAGTATTAAAGTGCTATATATTTTTATTATTAATTATAATTATTATACATTCTTGTAAAGTATTAAAATACCATATTATTTTTCTTTTTATGAATAATCAGTTTTTTAACAAATCATTAAAGTGCCATGTTATCACTGTTTAATTATTACAAATGTTTTTACATCTTTGCTAACAGGGTTATTCAGAGAGGGTGAAAGCAGGAGAATGACTGGAGAATGGAAAATTCTAGGTCAGAATAGCTGATTTGGAAAGTGAGATAAATGGTAGAATGTTTCTGGTTTGGCTATTTTGACCTAGAATTTTCCATTCTCCAGTCATTCTCCTGCTTTTCACCTCTCTCTGAATTGCCCTGTAAGTATGTAAGTGCATCATCATTATTATTATTATTTGAATAAAGAAATATTTTTATACAAAGTATTAAAATGCCATATTATTTTTATTTTTTACAAATAATAATTTACTACAATGTTATTAAAGTACCATATTATTATTAATAATAATGATTATACAGTTTTACAGAATATCGAATTGCCCTATTAATATTAATATTATTTTTTAACTAACTACTATATTTACAAAGTACTAAATTGAATTCTTTTTTTCAAATATTTAAATAAATTATTAGTATTATTGTAATTATTACTATTAATATTATGTTTTTACAAATTGTTAAAGTGATTAGATTAGTATTATCATTATGTTTTCACAAAGTAATAAAAGTTTATTATAATTAATAATGTTTATTCAAAACATTACAGTGTGTTGATAATAATATGTTTATAAAAAGCATTAAAATGTATCATTAGTATTTTGTTTTCACATATATTGTAGCCTATTATTATCATTATTTTTTGCAAATATGAATGTATAGTATTATCATCATTATCAGTAGTGGTATTAGTTTTATTAATGAATCTATAAATATTGTAATTTTTCTTGCTCATTATTCTTTTGTTCTTGAAAACAAATATTATCATAATTATTTTATATTAATATATAAAATAATAAACTTTCTCCTCCTCTAGAGAAAAAGGAGCGTTGATATGGAGACTGGAATCCAAGCGAATCAAACGTCTTTGCTGAAAACCTTGGATGATCTTGAAGACCTTTCATACTTTGCCCTGGAAATTATAGCTTGCAAGCTGTGTAAAATAAAAATGTGCTACAGTTCAATGTAACAAACATCCCAAAGATTTACAATATGCAACTCATTAAATCAGACCTTTTATCGACAATATGTATTAATCCAACATTTATTCTAAGAAATATTAGGTTGTGGATAATTTGGAAAGAAGAATATTTATTCATTAAATAATACGCACGCACTTCCACTCCTCCCTGTTATATACTGTATTTGTGCATCTTATTATTGATTGGAAACTGTAACTTACATTACAAGCGGAGATAAGCAGGAATGTTCTGTGACTGATTTCAAGCTCCATAAATGTAACCCCAAAGTTAAGACTAATACAAAGGCTAAACCTAACAGTAACCCTAAATCTAAAACTAATACTAACGCTAAACCTAACAGTAACCCTATACCTAATACTAATACTAACGCTAAGCCTAACAGTAACCCTAAATCTAAAACTAATACTAAGGCTAAACCTAACAGTAACCCTAAACCTAATACTAATACTAACGCTAAGCCTAACAGTAACCCTAAATCTAAAACTAATACTAACGCTAAACCTAACAGTAACCCTAAACCTAATACTAATACTAACGCTAAGCCTAACAGTAACCCTAAATTTAAAACTAATACTAACGCTAAACCTAACAGTAACCCTAAACCTAATACTAATACTAATGCTAAGCCTAACAGTAACCCTAAATCTAAAACTAATACTAACGCTAAACCTAACAGTAAGCCTAAAACTAATACTAACGCTAAACCTAACAGTAACCCATAACCTAAAAGTAACCCTAAACCTAATACTAATTCTGACGCTAAGCCTAACAGTAACCCTAAATCTAAAACTAATACTAAGGCTAAACCTAACAGTAACCCTAAACCTAATACTAATACTAACGCTAAGCCTAACAGTAACCCTAAATCTAAAACTAATACTAACGCTAAACCTAACAGTAACCCTAAACCTAATACTAATACTAACGCTAAGCCTAACAGTAACCCTAAATCTAAAACTAATACTAACGCTAAACCTAACAGTAACCCTAAACCTAATACTAATACTAATGCTAAGCCTAACAGTAACCCTAAATCTAAAACTAATACTAACGCTAAACCTAACAGTAAGCCTAAAACTAATACTAACGCTAAACCTAACAGTAACCCATAACCTAAAAGTAACCCTAAACCTAATACTAATTCTGACGCTAAGCCTAATAGTAACCATAGAACTAACAGAAACCTTAAACCTAATACTAATACTAACAATAACCCTAAATCTAAAACTAATACTAAACCTAATAGTAACCCTAAATCTAAAACTAATGCTAAACCTAATAGTAACCCTAAACTTAACAGTAACCTTAAACCTATTACTAACACTAAACCGAACAGTAACCCTAAATCTAAAACTAATACTAACAGTAACCCTAAATCTAAAAGTAACCCTAAACCTAATACTGACGCTAAGCCAGAAACCTTAAACCTAATACTAAACCTAATAGTAACCCTAAATCTAATATTAATACTAACGCTAAACCTAACAGTAACCCTAAACATAATAGTAACCCTAAATCTAATACTATCACTGAGTCTAATAGTAACCCTAAACCTAATACTATCACTAAGTCTAATAGTAACCCTAAACCTAGTAGTAACCTTAAACCTAATACTAACAATAACCCTAAATCTAAAACTAATACTAGCGCTAAGTTCAAAAAATGGGTACAGTGCACATCAATCTCTGTCAAAATCTCTGTGTTCACATATCCATCTGAACAGAGATTTTGACAGAGATTGAAGTGCGCTGTGCCCATTTTTTGAACTTGTTGAGACTGTAAGGTCTGAAATTCTGGTTTCATTGGGGAAACCACTAAGAGGGGACATAGCAACGTTGTAAGGTATCGTGAGGGGACTGTTATTTGGTGTGACGCTCCACTTTCTCTTCTAATACTAGCTCTAAACCTAATAGTAACCCTAAACCTAATACTAACACTAAAATTAACAGTAACCGTAAATCTAATACTAGTGCTAAACCTAACAGTAACCCTAAAAATATTACTAATACTAATCCTAATCCTAATAATTCTAAACCTAACCCGGAATTTAAAAGTAACTTTAACCTCTTAACCTTAAACCTAAAAGTACCCTAATAGTGACCCTTCCCCTAATCTAATCCTAACCCTAGCCCTGAACCTAAAAGTAGCCCTAATCCTTGTGACAAATCTCAGTACCACGACAGGGACACATCTGTCAATGCCGCTTCCTTGCAGGACCCCCTGTGTTCTCCCCAGGCAGACCCTCGTGCCTCCCTACAGTCCTTAGACGAAGTTTAAGAACCGTGACACTTAGAGAATCTGCTAGCATCCCCCAGAATTAAGACGATGCTGTATATCTGGAGGTTGTCAGGGTCAGAATGGAACTCTTTTAATCAGATAACCAGATACACATGGACCATACAATAGACAGATAGACAATAACAATATTCTTACATAACACAGATTGCACAAACGTTCTGCACACAAGAAAGGGCAAGAAAATGATACAGAACATTAGGTCTGCACCCTACAAATATACCTCCAGGTCCATGCACCCCAAATCCAAAGTGATTTACGTCACAATCCTAATCTTAACAGTAACCCTAACCCTAACTAACTTCAGGTTTGTGGTATAGAAGGAGTTATATGGAGTTCTATAGAAGGGCTATAGAGGAAGTAACGAGGGGGGTATAGGCAGAGCCAGAGCTAGACTATTTTGCGCCCTAGGCAAAATCAGCTACTTGCCCCCCAAAAAAATTGTTAACTGTTGAAATGCGGGGGAACACACACACCGTGAGAGGCACACACTGTGCACGGGGCACACAAGCACACAGTGGGGACACACAGACACTGTCCACGGGGGCTGCACTCAGTCATTCAGTGCCCATCTTACCCCTCCGCTGGTCGGGCTCTGGATTGGTCTGTGCCTTTTTCTTTCTTCTGCCTCTTTCTTTCACCTTTTCTTTCCTCTGCCTTTTTCTTTCACCTTTTTTTCCCTGTGCCTCTTTCTTTCCTCTGCCTCTTTCTTTCGCTTTTCTTTCCTCTGCCTCTTTCTTTCCTCTGCCTCTTTCTTTCCTCTGCCTCTTTCTTTCACCTTTTCTTTCCTCTGCCTCTTTCTTTCCTCAGCCTCTTTCTTTCCTCTGCCTCTTTCTTCCACCTTTTCTTTCCTCTGCCTCTTTCTTTCCTCAGCCTCTTTCTTTCCTCTGCCTCTTTCTTTCACCTTTTCTTTCCTCTGCCTCTTTCTTTCCTCAGCCTCTTTCTTTCCTCTGCCTCTTTATTTCACCTTTTCTTTCCTCTGCCTCTTTCTTTCCTCTGCCTGTTTCTTTCTTTCATTCTCTCTTTCTTTCCTGCCTTTCTCGCTTTCTCCTCTTTTTTTTCTTTAATTTGCCTCTGGTGACGCCCACACATCATCTGATGGTGTCTGCACATCACCATAAGATGTCCACCTTATGCGCCGCTAGCAGGGTGTCTCCGAGCGGACAATTTCGGCTTTGCGAGCTGCCACTGCTGGCTACATGAGCCGCACAATGAGGAACGGGTATAATAATGGAATGCGGGATGGGGCCAGCTGGTGACAGTGCGCCCTAGGCGGTTGCCTAGCTTTGCCTAGTGGGAGCACCAGCCCTCCGTATAGGGAGAGAAATCTGAACGCCTCTGAGTTATTCAAACTGATTTGATATTGGTTTGGTCCGAAAAGTAAATTTCCAAATGCGAAATATTTTCCGAAAACATGTTTGGCCTTGCACAGGTCTAGACACTCCAGCCTGCTCACCTTGTTCTTCAAAGTCCAGAGCAGGTAGGACTGGTGATTAATCATCCTTCACTAAACAAATACAGAAATGATCTATTGTGTCTGTTTCGAGGAAACGTTTGTCTTATAATTATGTGACGCAGCAGGAATTTCTTATAATGCAATGATTAGGTTCCCGGCAACTGACATTTTCCAATGTGGAGGGGGTGACCTCCTTCATCATTCACATACTGGACTTATTTTACCTTTGTTCATAAACGATACTTATTCTTTTCTTAAAAATGTATTTCTGTAACACAAAACTGATAAAAGTCATATTACTGGTATTTAGAAGGACAAGAGCTAACAAAATCACTTGTAAGAGGCAGAGACAGACGCCTATGGACAGACAAACCTGGTGACGAGTGGCCGAATAAGGACATTCAAGACAGTGTCAGAGAAAATAGAGCCCAATTTTCAGGGTTATTCAATGAGAGCTGATCTGGCCCTGAAATGTCACCGACCATGGAATTTCCAGTACGGTGACATCTTGTGGCCATTCGGCTATTCAGAGAGCAGGCAGTTCGCCAAATACTGCTACTGCGAGTATCACTGTGGTTAGCGCTGCAAGGTGCTGAGGTATCACCCCAAAAAAAGAAAAAGGGGGTTAACCCCCCCATATTAATCTGCTCGCATTTATAGAGGCTGAATCAGAGTGGCATAAATATAAAACTTATCTTTTATCATTACTAATGATCAGATCAGATAAAAAAAAAAGCGACAATAGACATGTGCATTCGTTTTAGTACTAAAACGATTTAGTCCGAATTTTGGGATAATTTAGTTTTCGTTTGACTTAAGAGATACGAAACTGCTCAGTCCAAAAAACGAAAGAAACTAAAACAAAATGCACTACATTTTAGTTTCAGTCCTTTTTGTGATATTACATTGATGAGTGAAGGAGACCAACAATGAAGAGCGCAACATCGCAAAGCTACAGAAAAAGTAGTTTGTATGTGTTATCCTTCCCGACCCCTACCCAAAAATCTGACAGTGATAGAGGTCCAGAATACTCACTCGCAGCACAGACAGCCAGCACAACCTTTACTAAACCCTTGCATGTCTATGAGGCAGACAAGATGATAAAAGCAGCTGGAGAAGGAAAACATTCAAATAAATCACACTGAAAGCTAATGAGAGAGGAGGGCTGGAAAGAAAAAACCCCTTTATAACAAGCAGCGCTGGGAGAAGAGAGGGACTTTATAAAACGTGTGTTATCTCCCCTCCCACTCTGCATAATAGGGGCTTAGGTCTGATACATTTTATATTATCCAGGAGCACTATCCCCCTTTCCTCATCTATAATACATGTTTTATATAAAGTCCCTCTTCTCTCCCAGTGCTGTTTCTTATAAAGGGTTTTTACGTCTGATACATTTAGTATCCAGCTCTCACAGTTACTCTGTCATTACGAGCCTTCAGTGTGATTTATTTGAATGTTTTCCCTGGATTTAAAAAGCTTTATTTTATTATAAAAATAAATTTGCACCAGTCATCTCTTCTCTGAGCTTTCAGACCGATTTACGTTAATATTTTCCCTCTCCCTTCCTTTTATAATCCTGTCTGTCTCCCCCACAGAGATACAAAGTTTAAGTAAAAGTTCCCTCTCCTGTGCTGGATGAGCATTGCATTCCAAAGTTCTGCACCTCCACATGCCAATGCAGGAGGATGTTCTCTTCTATACAGAGAGGGACATTAATTAATGCAGGAGGATGTTCTATACATTATACAGAGAGGGGTATTAATGCAGGAGGATGTTCTATACATTATACAAAGAAAGGTATAAATTGAGGAGGATATTCTTTACAGAGAGGGACATTAATTAATTCAGGAGGATGTTCTATACATTATACAGAGAGGGGTATTAATTAATGCAGGAGGATGTTATCTACATTATATAGAGAGGGGTATTAATTAATGCAGGACAATGTTCTATACATTATACAGAGAGGAGCATTTTTTTTTAGCCCTTTAAATCCAGTGGCTGTGAGCGCTGAGATCGGCTGCTTGTTATATTATCTCTCAGTACAATGTATCAGGCTCAGCTGTTACAGTAACTGACTGCTGCTCACCACAGCGCTCAGAGTTTCAGTAAAAAAGGAAATAATATTGTTATGACCTCTTATATATACAGTAAAAATATTATTTACTAGTTTTACTGAAACTCTGAACGCTGTGAGCAGCAGTCAGTTACTGTAACAGCTTTGCCTGACACATTCTGCTGAGAGAGAGAGATACTGTAACAAGCAGCCAATCTCAGCCCTCCAAGGAGCCACCACTACAATATTAATGGTATCCGCTGGTTTTCGGATGAATGAAATTAGTTCTAATACTAAAGATCTGAAAACGAATTTCTTTAGCAACTAAATAAATAGTGTTTTAGGACTAATCCATTAGTTCAAAAAAAATTTTGTGCTGTGCACATGTCTACTCATTAGTATTAAAAATAAAACATGATTTTTTATAATAAAAAATAATAAAATAAAAACTGGAGTGAAACACACCTCACTATGTCATGCAGAGGGGGAGTGCAGGGAAAGGTGCTGCCCTGCAACATGTATAATTCATATTCTGCAGGGAGGAAACCAAGGCAGGTCACCTGGGATTCCTCTTTGATTTCTTACCTGCAGTGCTTCGATTATACATGCTGCAGGGTGGCATTTTTCATGCACTGCCCATCAGCATGAATATATTAGATGTGCCCATGGAAAACATGATCAATCTGGCAACCCTAATCCACCCACAAATTAAAAACCTAGATAGTGAGGACAGCTTTTTTTCCTGACACTTTCCGGGGGTTATTTTGAAAACGCAGCAGTGTGAGCTTGTTGCCGTAGATTTTGTTTTTCCCCACTAGGTGGTGCTCTCATTCCATTACATAAAATTTGAGCCTCGCAGGGTGTGCATCACCTGACAGGACATATAGATAATATAATGGTGACATCTCCTGCTTACACAAGGTCTGCATTATCAGCATACAGGCAGAAGCAGTAAATGTGCTGCAGACAGATAATAAAATGGTGATCTCTCCTGCTTATGGGGATTTGTAGTGATCAGAATGAGATTATTAGCAATTCAATATCTGTATGTGCTGCATAATGCCTGTGTGTGGCAATTACAGCAACACCTTGTATCTGTATGTGCTGCATAATGCCTGTGTATGGCATTTACAGCAACACCTTGTATCTGTATGTGCCACATAATGCCTGTGTATGACAATTACAGCAACACCTTGTATCTGTATGTGGTGCATAATGCCTGTGTATGGCAATTACAGCAAAACCTAGCATCGGTATGTGCTGCATAATGCCTGTGTATAACAATTAGGGATGAGCCGAACACTCCCCGAGTTCGGTTCGAGCCCGAACCCGAACTTCCCATTTGTTCGGGACCGAACCCGAGCCCGAACCCCCATGCAAGTCAATGGGGCTGAAAATTCAGTTTTTTGGAGTGCACTCCAAGAGGGCATATATGCTACATATTTGCCATAAAAGGTGTATGGGGGTCCGGGTAGTGCCCTGGGGGACAGGAAACAAGGACAAAAAGTTAAAAAAAAACGTTTTTAAAGGGACAGTGAGTTTTCCATGAAATAAGGGTTAAAAATAAAAATGAAAAATTCCTTCAAATATCGTGCCTAGGAGGTCCCCATTACCTGCCCGTGAAGTGGCGATTTGTAGGATGTATAGAAACGTATAAAAACAAAAAAATGACATTTCAAATGACGGTAAATGGTTTTCCTTTAATCTATTCATAAACAACTGCTTGGGGCGGCAGCCTGTATGAAAAGAGGAGACGTTTTAGGACATGCAGAACAAGTTTAGTGATTTTATTGGCTAAATTATGGTGAAACTTATGCAGGCTTTGGATGAAAGTAACAATAGGTGCTTTAAAATTGGGCCTTTAGTGTCGGCAACAGTGCCGTCACACAATAACCCCTCTGTGGTATTGTGGAAGAGTGCCGGGTTGGACCCTGCGGTCAAATATTAAAATGATATAAATCTGGTACTCGCGTCAGTGCACCCGAATATTGTGACTTTG
This sequence comes from Leptobrachium leishanense, assembly GCA_009667805.1. NCBI lineage: Eukaryota > Metazoa > Chordata > Amphibia > Anura > Megophryidae > Leptobrachium > Leptobrachium leishanense. The sequence continues at coordinate 336,480,205 of CM019067.1, forward strand.
GTGGCAGCAAGTGCCTTCACACCGTAACCCTTCTGTGGTATTGTGGAAGAGTGCAGCGGTGGACCCTGCGGTCCAATATTATAATGATATGAATCTGGTATAGGTGTCAGTGACAGTGCACCCAAATATTGTGCCTTTGGTGGCAGCAAGTGCCTTCACACCGTAACCCCTCTGTGGTATTGTGGAAGGGTGCAGCGGTGGACCCTGTGGTCCAATATTAAAATGATATGAATCTGGTATAGGTGTCAGTGGCAGTGCACCCAAATATTGTGCCTTTGGTGGCAGCAAGTACCTTCACACCGTAACCCCTCTGAGGTATTGTGGAAGAGTGCAGTGGTGGAGGTTTTGGTAATGCAGAAGAAATCCCCGATCTATTCAGTTACATCAGCAGCTATAACAAAACCGGGTCAGGAATGTTTAGGCACCTGTACTGCGCTACTGCATATGGTGAGATTCGGCGCACACTAGTAGCAACAGGAAGCAAACAGAACAGGCAGGGAATACACAGAGAGAATAGTCAAATGGCAGGCAAAGTCGCAACAGATCGGGTCCTCAGAACAAGCAAGGTCAGTAACAAGTATACAAACTGATTCGGTAAGCTAGCGAAGCGGGAATAAAGGCTGAGACACACTGAGCGTGTAGAGAAGCGAAGCGTAGCAAACATTTTGCAGGCTTGACTTCACTCTGCTATGCCTCGCAGCGTGTCTACAGTGCATTACGTTTGCTTCTCACCGTACTGGACAGGAATCCACTAACTAAATTAAAATGTACACACGAAACCGTTTTATTTTCACAAAGCACATGTTATATAGGCAAAAAAAGTTTCTACTGAATAAAATACATCAACATTTACTGTTAATTTAATAGGAATAGCATAAAAATATAAAAAAGTTAACACCTAATCATATATATTATAGGGAAACGGAGCGCTGTGTATAGAGTAGGGATGCATTGATACCACACACAGACATATACGTATATATCAACACGCAGACCTATACATACGTATATATCAACACGCAGATATATATATACACCCACCCACAAACCTCAGACCATATATACACATACGCACATGGGGGTGGCATGCGGACAATCTCAACTAAATGCGCACCCCCCCCCCATTTGGCTGATCCCTCCAGAAGAAATGTTGAACCCGACAGAGCAGAGATTATATATATTATTCTCTGCTCTATTGAGTTCAACATTTCTTCTGGAGGGATCAGCCAAATGGGGAGGAAGGGGGAATTAGTTGCCAAAATGTGTGTGTAATACAAGTCTGGATATATATATTTATAAGAATATAGCAGTCTGTAGTGATATCTTTTTTATTGGACTAACATTACATTTAAAGTACAAGCTTTCGAGAGGGATCCTCCCTTTGTCAGGTATAGAAGCTTACTGATCAGAATAGTAGAATATAGATATATATATCTTATCTATATATATATATCATACCTGCCCTTACCTTTCCCTATAAATTTGTTAAAAATATACAATAAAAAAAACAAAACACTGCCTGAGACCCCGCGCAGCCCACATGGCACCCCCCTCTACCTGGCTGAATGTATCTAATATATATAATTAAATACATTCAGCCAGGTAGAGAAAGAAAAAAAAAGTTTTATCTTATGTTCCCGGGGAATTAAAAATGTCCTCGGATTTAATTTTTTTTAGAAATGTGCCGCCTTACCTTAGCTTGGTGGTCAGTGGGGGCTCCCTGGATCCTGGTTGTGGGGGGGGTCTGCTGTGGCCGCAGGTGCAGTGGCTCCCTCCCTGCGCCACCTGTCTCTGCCACATGCACCCGGGCGGCTAGCCCGCACAGTAGCAGCTCTGTCAACCGGCGGCCGCATGCTCCTCAAGTGGATCCTTGGGAGGCCCCGGCAGGCTGCCCTCTACAGTGCCTGAGTAGAGGGCATTAGACTCAATTAACCTGGCGCTAACGTAAAACCATGCCAACGCAAGGGTTAACTCACACCAGGTAATAGTGCCCTAAATAAGTATATATAAATAAGATTGCAGAATTCCAGAGTAATGTGATGCAACGAGTAATGTGACACAATGAATAATGTGATGTAATGATGCCTTTTTATTGTACTAAACTGATACTTAAATTCAATATTTTATTTGCCGCAATTCGGCAGTTTTAGCTGAATATGTGATAGCTGCTTCAGCGACTCCACTTTAGCAAATTACAGTGACCATTCACTAAAAAGGGAATTCACTTTATTTTCGGCAACATCAATTGCCCGAAATGTGATGAAAAGCAGAGGATCTAAAGATGATTAGACCCTTTGGATTCTAACCTCCATAATAACCTTTATTTATAAATGACCTTGAGATAGGCATTGAAAGTCATGTATCAGTGTTTGCAGATGACACAAAGCTAGGAAAAGTAATACAATGTGAGCAGGATGTTACTTCGCTGCAGAGGGATTTAGATATATTGGGGGACTGGGCACTTAAATGGCAGATGAGATTTAATCTAGATAAATGTAAAGTTATGCACTTTGGAGTGAAGAACACACAAGCAATTTATACCCTAAATGGTACGGAGTTAGGGAAATCCAAGCAGGAGAAGGATTTGGGAATAATCATAGACTTCAAACTAAGTAACAATGTGCAATGTCAAACAGCAGCCGCCAAGGCCAGCAAAGTACTGGCATGCATTAAAAGGGGAGTTCACTCACGGGATGAAAACATAATTTTGCCTCTGTATAAATCAATGGTCAGGCCGCACCTTGAATATGCCGTGCAATTTTGGGCACCTGTCTTAAAAAAAGATATTATATCGTTAGAAAAAGTGCAGAGACGGGCAACTAAATTAATAAGGGGGATGGAAGGGTTAAGTTATGAGGAAAGACTAACAAGCTTAAACCTGTTTAGTTTAGAGAAAAGGCGCCTTAGAGGGGATCTGATAACCTTATATAAATATATACGGGGCCATTATCAACCATTGTCTGATAACCTATTCATTAACAGGACTATACATAGGACAAGGGGTCATCCATTTAGACTGGAAGAAAGAAAATTTAGCTTAAAGCATAGGAAGGGTTATTTTACGGTGAGAACAATAAAGCTGTGGAATTCTCTGCCTGTTGAGGTGGTTGGGTCAGAGTCTGTACAGACTTTTAAAAAACGACTGGATGACTTCCTGCAGACACAGAATATTAAGGGTTATAATATTTAATATGTGGGTAAAAGCTTCTTGATCCAAGGAGAAATCTGACGCCATTCTGGGGTCAAGAAGGAATTTTTTCCCAGTATGTTGCATATTGGCAAGCATTCAGACTGGGTTTTTTGCCTTCTTTTGGATCAACAGCAGTAGGTTATGTGGGAGAGGCTGAACCCGATGGACGCATGTCTTTTTTCAGCCTATATAACTATGTAACTATGTAACCTCTAAAATGCCATAAACCCAGGGAAATACAATAAAAATAATAAACAATGTGGCATTTAGCCAACCCATTAACCCCTAAAATGCCATTAATCAAGGTAAAACATGAAATGAATACACTGTGAGGCATGTAGCCTACCCATTAACCCTACAATGCCATTAATCAAGGAAAAAATGTATACTGTGAGGGATGAAGCCTACCCATTAACCCTCAATATACAACTAAACAAGACAAAAACTAATGTAATACACAATGTAATGTATAGTCTGAACATTAACCACTTCACTGCTGAGCCATCACAACCCTGTGAAAATGTTTACGTTTAAGTGCCCATTATTATTTAATGTTTTATGACTTTTACTTCAAACTGAATATGGTCATGTTGGATATTATTGGAAAGGCCAGAATCACCCCTTTCCAATGACATCTAGATTGTCCATATACGATGCACAGGGACAGAGATACAGGGGTCCGAATTGTTTGAAGCTGGATGCTGATTTTTGGTGTGGGGGCACATGGGGGGCCAAGGAATAACCTAGGGGGGGGGCAATTGCCCCCCTGTAGAGTCGCCTATGACAGTAATACAGGGGGATAGGTGAGTGAGAGCTCACTGGGAATTTAATTTCTCCCCAGGTGGTGCACTAATCCTACATTTCATTGTGTTTTGGTGTGACGTCGCGTATACACGTCTTGTTTTTTTTTGCAATGAAAGCACTAGATGAAACAGTCAATGCAGATTATGGGGAAGTTGCTTTTTTTATAGGGATTTAAGCCAAAAATTCATTAATTTTCAGAAATGTTCAGGTGGTTTTAGAGTCATGGGACCTGGAAACATAGGGTCACTGCGGCTCCCACATGCAGACCACGGTGCATTGTGCCTTAACAATATCAGCCATTTTCATCTGTCAGCACCTGTTAATACACTATAGGCCACTGCCACAAAAAAAAGAAAATCAAGATTTTTTTACATATATATATATATATATATAAAATAATAAATAAAATAAAGCGTGTATATATATATATATATATATATATATATATATAACCAGAAGGAGAGCCAGAAGGAGAGCAGCCAACTAACACATTCAAAGACTTCAATTCATACATTAGTTGATACATTTAAATATTTTACCTGTCACAGCGCCAATGTGTCCCACCTTTGACAGGTCCTACTGTACATAATAATATATAACATAATGTCGGTCATTAGGTGATGTACAGTAAGACCTGTCGAAGGTGTGGGATACATTGGCGTTGTGACAGGCTTAAGCAATTTATGGCCTTATATTGTGAACTAAATTCCCATCTTTTCCTAGAAGGCTACGGTCAAACGAACGCATTTTTCACGGAAGACGCGATAGCGGTCATACGATGCGTAATTTCGGCCGTATTTTTTGTCGGAGCTGTAAGAAAGAAATGGACGTGATGTTGGCCGGAGAGTGCAGTGTCTGGCGTCTCCTAATAACGCACACACACCGCTATGCCGACGCAGCGCACTCTGTGCGTCAGTACTAGCAGTTCCACGTTCTCGTAAAAATGCGTTCATTTGCCGCTTGCGTTGCGCGGTCAAACTTTCATGCGACCGTACTTCGTATATTGGCCGTCATTGGATGTCATTTGCTGCTAGTGCGGCCGTGATTAAGTGCGGCTGCACGCATGTTCGCCCTGCATTCGTCTGACCCCAGCCGAAGAGCTTAGGGTTAAAAACCTTGTAAAAAATCTTGAATGGGTTAAAAACTGTTGAAATCCTGAATGGGTTAAGACGTGTTAGAATCTTTAAAATTAAAATCTATAATGAATCTTTAAATGTTTAAATGTATCATATATCGCTTGATCTTTGTATGTGTTAGTTGGTGTCGCTCTCCTCCTGCTTTGTTGTATTTTATTGCCTTGAGAAGAACCCGCCCTCTGCGCTTAGTATAGGATGAGTGCTGCCCTCCTGGTGTATTTATATATACAATAAACTTGCAGGGTTATTCAGAGAAAGGGGAAGCTCTGGAGAACTTTTGGAGAAGTAAAAATTCTAGGTCAAAATAGCTGATTTATAAAGTGAGATAAATGGGAGAATTTTTCTGGTTTGGCTACTTTGACCTAGAATTTTCACTTCTCCAAAAGTTCTCCAGAGTTTCCCCTTTCTCTGAATAACCCTGATAGTAAATATACTCATGGTTATTCAGAGAGAGGTGAAAACCAGGAGAATGACTGAAGAATCGAAAATTCTAGCAGGGTTATTCAAAGAGATTCGAATTGTGGCCGAAAGGTAAACAAACAGTGAAATTCAGGGTACGGTTACATTTCCTGGCCATTCGGCTATTCAGAGAGCAGGCAGTTCGCTAAATCCTGGCGAATTGCCTGCACATTCGGTGCCTGTTCGGTGCCTGTTCGAGGGCAGTGAAATCCCCATGAAAAAGCACTGCTTCCTCTATTCAGAGAACACAAACCAGCAGTGAAAAGTTGCCGAATTTCCCTGCTGTTCAGTGGTTTCATTCGACAGGTTTATTCAGACGAATTCCATAGGTTTCAATGTTAAAAATATTCCCGTTTTAATTAAATATCTAATAAACCGTTTATTATTTTAATCTGTAGCAAAAGTCTCTTTATTTATTGATTTTTTTAGGATCTTTTAGGCATTTTTCGGGATTTTTTTCCCGTTTTGTTTTTAAACGTTTTTTCTTTCTTCTGTAACAGCCCTTTTTATTATCATTCATTGGATTTTATATGTAAATTTCAGACATTTTCACCCAGTAGTTTCTTTGCAAACAGCGTTTTACTTTTCAAACATTCAAGCGAACTGTTTTTTTTATTTTTTCACTCCATTCGTCTGTGGTGTCGGATTTTTCCGGCGGCTGCTCTGCGCTGTGATCGGCGGCTGCTCGGGTTTCTCCAGCGTGTTCGGCGGGTTAATCCAGATGTTTTTGCCGGTTTCGGTGTGCATTCGCCTGGGTTTTGTGGTGAGTGTTCGGCAGGTTTGCGGCGGGTTTTCCCAGCACTACGACGGCCCTGTGGTGCTTGCTGAATACACCGCAGGGTTGCAGAAATGGGATCGCCGAATCGCACTGAATTGAAGAGAATGAAAAGTCACCGAACGTGCAGTGACTTTTTTTCTCCCTGTAGGTCAAAATAGCCAAATCAGGAAAATGATCCCATTTATCTCACTTTATAAATCGGCTATTTGGTCTAGATTGTTCTCTTCTCCTGCCATTCTCCTAGTTTTCACTTCTCTCTGAATAACCCTGATAGTCACAGATTATCATTTTTTAAAATGACTTTTCCTGTTCACAGTAACTGTTTACATAATAAAACAACAATGTTGCAAACCCTTTCACTGCTGGCTTTAACCAGCAGGCTGCTCCTCGGCTGCAGTAAAACTATAACTCCCATCATCAGACCCTCCCGGGACTTTCCTTTGTGCAATAAGCAGGTTATTGTGTGTCGATTTACACATCCACCCCTTGCATGCAGAGTGAAGGATTAAGCTCTCCTTTGTCATAGGAGGAAATTCACAGGAGTATCGGGTGATTTTCCCATCATGCTCAGTTTGTCTTGAAGGAGTGCTGGGCGCTGCGGTTGTGCACAGGTTGTGTTGGCAGCTTCCCTGACATGTTATTCTACACAATGTGTGTAAATCCCTGTGACAGTTTGCTAGTTTGATTCTCAGGTTCACTTTGTGGTAAATTTCGTGCATAATACCCACTACATGACCTGACTGCTGTCCATTAACCCCTTCACTGCTGAGACATTTCTAATTTTTACCGTTTTCGCTCATCATGTTTAAACGCAATTTGAAGTCACGTTTTATTATATGACCCAGACATATTATATATCGTTCTTTCCGGCAGACTCGGCAGATTCATAATATATCATTATTAGATGTATACGTCATGTCTTGCCTGAATATTATAACAAAAAAATGCAATAAAATTTGAATTTTCAATCAACTACAACGTGTAAAGTGTTTTGTTTCACATTTTATCATCCGAGCCTCTGCGTTTATATTTTCTATGGGGTGCGCTTGTTAAAAGACTTATAAATGGGGACTCGTTACATTTGTTGGTTAAATTACGTGATTTTTTAGCAAACCCCTCATAGAAAAAAAAAGTTAGTGCAGCATCATTGTTCACATTATTGCTGCATTAATAAGAATAACACACAAAAGAAACCGCGTTTTTATTTTAATTTTTTTAAAATTATTTTTCATTATTTTTATTTTTATTATTTTTTTCTTACATTGAACATTGCCATATTTGATATCATTGGAAACACCATGCTGTGGCCTTTCGAATGGCACCAGACATGATCTGTTAGTTGCCACCATTCAGGAGATATGGGGATTCAAAGGAACCCTCTATCTCCACCATGGGATTTTCCCCGGGCAACTAGGGGTTTCCCGGCTAACTGACATCATCATGCCATACGCGATGATGTCAGATGATGAGGGGGATCCGGAGGTGGAGCTGCAATCTAAGATGATGACCCCCACTGGAACTAGGTCACGATCCAGTGCCAAATGGCGACGGATCGTGGTCCAGCATCTCAGGGGCTAAAGACAGGCATCGCTTGAAAGGGCAAACTCTGCCCTTTCAAGGAATGCATGTCTTTAACTTCTACCTGCTCCCAATTGGGAGGGAGAGGGATCCGAATGGACCCCGTTCCCTTCAGACGATCTCCCGGCTTTGCCAAGTGGACGCCTGAAAATGACGTCATCGTGTCAGGAAGGCCCATAAAAGCTGCGTCTGACTTCAAAGAAGTCAGAACGCCGTGGGACCCTGGAGCAGAAAGTTGAGTATTTCTCTGGGCAACCAGCAATAGATGATGTGTGAGGAACATCCTCTGCATACAGCGAGAGACTCCTAGGATGTTCCCCACAGTGAAGGGGTTAAATAGGGATCTGGATCCTGTAAGAGCAATGTGTTACTGATGGAAAACAGGCTCTTGGGGTCTATCCCTCCTGTATCTGCTTCACCGAGTCACTTTATGTCATTTTCTAATATATTTATTGTTTTTATATTGTATTGTATTTAATGCACCCATGCCTGCATGACGGCGCCGCTGTTTGCCTCCGCAGGGCAAGTGACAGCACAAAAGGTTTCCTTTAAAGCACGACAACAAAAATGTGTTTGCACGCAATCCCTATATTTAAGGGCGATTGCATACATAAGAATTGCTATCTTAACCCCTTCACTACCAAGAGTTTTTCCAAATAACCATTGTCAGGAACCAGTGTTTTTTTTTTAACAATCATTTTTAATTAATTATACAGTAAGAACCTATTTGGCAGGGAGATTGCACCATCTACTGGCCAAATGGATTTACTGCAGTTTGAGCCGCAGCTCGTGGCTCCCTGCATTGGCTGCTGAAAGCCCGATATGTCAGAGCATTCAGCAGATTTTAACTCCTTCACTACCAAGTGATTTTCCAAAAAAACATTGTCAGAAATCAGTGTTTTTTTTTTTGTAAAATCATTTTTAATTAATTATAAAGTAAGAAATATTTGAGTTTATACCCATTGTATTTCTTACTGTAAATAACCTTTTTTTGGACACTAGATGGCGCCATCTTCTGTCAAATTGAGTTAGAGGTTCAAGCTGCAGGTCTATTTTCTTCTATTTCTCCTGCATCGGCTGCTGAAAGCCCGATATTTCAGAGCTTTCATAAGCTGATTTTGCAGTGTTAGCTCTTTGGGCATTATGCCCACAGGGATAAAACTTTGGAGGCACCTTCTGCTGCCCAAAAGCAAAAGAAAGTTCATTTACTTTATTCCTTTACAGCTGCAGATCGAGATAACCTGATATCGGGGCCTGGTGGTGCCTTTGAATTCCCGAGTTATCTCAATCTTGGTAGTGAAGGGGTTAATACTAGCTGCCTCCTCCTTTTAGAACAAAAAGATACAATACATAGGTGATTATCTCACATACATAAATATAAACGCTAGGCTTAAAATGCACTCAGAGACATTGATTTGATTGTAGTCACATCAAGGTACCTTTACATACTGCTCCCCTTGGAATAGGATTCAGTTTTCCCTTCTTTGGTAAACCCCCAGATTGCATGGTTCTCAAGCCCCCCATAATTGGGGTTCAGGGGACCTCAGAAAATAATGTATACAATAGTGTAGACAGCCAAATGTATAAAGAATTAAAACATTTATTGTGCTTACATAAAATCAGTAAAGATGAGGCACATCACTAGGTGTACCCAAACCCACATGCAGCCTGAATTCATACGCCCAATAGGATAGGTCCACTCGACGCGTTTCATCACCTTGACTTCATCAGGAGCATACTGGCCTCTTTTCCTCCTCACCCTTGTATATTGTCAAAACCAATTAAACATGTTATTATTACATAGGAGGACATTCCTTGTGAAATGTAAGTGTCATGACACATAACATCTGTATGTTTTTGCACCGAGTGTACCAACAAGTCGCATGTTACATTGTAACATCCAGTGTCGCGGGCGCCGTGTGGGATACTGACTTCTTCTGGAACGTTTTCACCCAAAGAATTATGTTTAAACTCATAAAACCTGTCATTAAATATCTCACCTTCAGACATAGAAGACATCTCTACCTGGAATGAAAGTCGTTCGACCTCATGATATCACCCCAAACACGTAAACAGACTTAACACACGTGTGCAAGAATCCGTGACACGGATTGTTTGTTGACTCGGGTCACGCGGTCTTTAGATTTGGCTCAAGCACTCAGATAAATATTTTCTCCTAATCCTTAAACTACCGTTCTTTGTTGAACTTGTAGATCATGTCTCGGTCAGTTGGACGTGAAAGGATCGACACTTGTTTGTGTTGTTCATAACATGATGTCAGTGCGGCACGGTTATAATCTGCCGGATAAATCCTAAAATATCTTAATATTCCGACCTCCTCGTGAAGAGGACAGATCCTCCGTGAGGCCAAACTCAGCCAGAATGCAGCTGCAAGTCCAGGTCCTTCTCATTGCTGCCTTGGTCACCTCCTGCGTCCACTCGGACTCCATTACTGATGTTCTACTAGACATAAAATATTCCACGTCCGTATCGAAGGCCGTCGCTATTTACAATCAAGGCTCGAGTTACGACTTTTTATTTAAGCTCTTCGGAGATGAGCAGGTGTACAAACTGGTGAGTCCGGCGGCTCCGGGTCTGCTCTGCTTCTGGGGTTTGTTCTGCTTGTTTTAATTTGTTCCCTTGTTTTAAATAACGATACGAGTTACACAATTATACCCACAATAAATGACACAAATTACACGATTATACCCACAAAAAATGACACAAATTACACAATTATAGCCACAAAAAAAGACACAAATTACACAATTATAGCCACAAAAAAATGACACAAATTACATGATTATACCCACAACAAAAAACAACACAATTCCCACTACTATACCCAGAAAAAACAACACAATTCACATGATTATACACTCAAAAAATTACACAAGTCACACTATTATACCTGCAATAAAAGATACGAATCACACTATTATACCCACAATAAATTACACAAATCACACCATTATACACTCAATAAAAATATATGAATCACACTATTATACCCACAATAAATTACACAAATCACACTATTGTACCCGCAATAAAAGATACAAATCACACTATTATACCACCACAATAAATTACACAAATTGAACTATAATACCCGCAATAAATGATACAATTCACACTATTATACCGCCACAATAAATTACACAAATTGAACTATTATACCCGCAATAAACGATACAATTCACACTATTATACCTGCAAAAAATGATAAGAGTCACACTATCTTACCTGCAAAAAACAGATACAAATCACACTATTATACCTGCAAAAATTATACAAATCACACTATAATTCCACACAGAAAAACAACACAAATCACAATATTATACCTGCAGAAAAACTGTATAAATCACACTATAATACCCTCAAAAATGATACAAATCACACTAATATACCTGCAAAAACCGATACGAGTCACACTATTATACATGTAAAAAACACCACAAATCACACTATTATACCCTCAAAAAACAACACAAATTACACTATTAGACCTGCAAAAATTATACAAATCCCACTATAATACCCACAAAAAATTATACAAACTAAGGTCCTGCATGTTTGTGAAGGGAGGAAGATGTGTGATTGGCTATGAACAAAAATAAATAGTCTAGAGTTTAAGAATGCCAAACTCATGCCCCCTCAAATGTCGATGCCTACAATTCCCATATTTGTTTAAATGCAATAGGTGGCCAAGGAATCATGGCAGTTTCAGTTCAGAAACATCTGGGTGGCCATAGTTTGACAGCCCTGGACTAGGTTCTGAGAAACAGTAATCATAAAGACAGCCTGTACCTCTCCGCGTGTCTGCTCTTATGCATGGCACCAGGTCATGGTGTAATGGTTGGATTACAATTGTTTTCACTTCTAAAAGGTGGAATTTATGGTCATTTGATAAAAATAGTCGTAGAGTAACAGTTTTATACAATTACAGAGTCAATCTGTTTAATGGATAGTAAACGGAAGAGTTTTATGTAGGGAAGAGCTGGGTGTGAGGAGATGAAAGAGCTGTGTGAGGAGTGGAAAGAGCTGTGTGAGGAGTTAAAGGAGCTGTGTGAGGAGTAAAAAGAGCTATGTGACAAAATGAAAGAGCTCTGTGAGGAGATGAAAGAGCTGAGTGAGGAGTGGAAAGAGCTGTGTAATAACATGAAAGAGCTCTGTGAGGAGTTAATTGAGCTGTGTGGAGAGTATAAAGAGCTGTGTAAGGAGCTGAAAGAGTTGGGTGAGGAGTTAAAGGAGCTGTGTGAGGTGATGAAAAAGCTGTGTGAGGCGTTAAAGGAGCTGTGTGAGGAATTAAAAGAGCTTTGTGAGGAGCTGTAAGAGCTTTTGAGGAGCTGAAAGAGCTGTGTGAGGCGCTGAACCAGTTATGTGAGACATTAAAGGAGCTGTGTGAGGAGCTGAAAGAGCTGTGAAAAAATAGCTGAGGTGCAGAAAGGTAGAGTTGGACATGAGAAAGGGAAGAACCTCATGGAGTTGATGAGAGAAGGAGAAGATTCGGATGGTTGGAGATAGAACAGATGAAAGTGGGTTTCTGGAAGGGATGGCTGTGAGGAACGGAAGATATGGATGATAGGACCTGAAGACTAGATCTAGATGTGGGAAGAGAAGAGCTAGATCGGGAGAGTTGGAAGAGCGAGATATGGAGAATGGGTAGACCTGGGTGTGAAGATGAGTTGAGATGTTGATTGTCAGAACAGGAGTGTTGGATGTGAGAAAGGGACTAACTGGATTTATAGAATGGAAGAGCTTGATTTAGAAGATGGAAAAGATGAAGGTGAGGAAGAGAAGCGCTTAATGTGAGGAAAAGCTTAACGTGAGGAAGAGAAGAGTTTAATGTGAGGAAAAGTTTAATATGAGAAAGAGCAGAGCTTAATGTGAGGAAGAGAAAAGCCTAATGGGAGGAAGAGAAGAGCTTAATATGAGGAAGAGCTTAATTTGAGAAATAGCTTAATGTGAGGAAGAGGAAGCGCTAAAGTGAGGAAGAGTTTAATAAGAGGAAGAGAAGAGCTTAAAGTGAAAAGAGGAAGAGCTTAATGCGAGGAAGAGTTTCATGTGAGGAAGAGGATGAACTTAATGTGAGGAAGAGCTTAATGTGAGAAAGAGAAAAGCTTAATGTGAGGAAGAGGAAGATCTTAATGTGAGGAAGGGTTTAATGTGAGGAAAAGCTTAATGTGAGGAAGCGTTTAATTTGAGGAATAGGAAGAGCTAAAATGAGGAAGAGTTTATTGTGAGGAAGAGCTTAATGTGTGGAAGAGTTTAATGTGAGGAAGAGTTTAATGTGAGGAAGAGCTTAATGTGAGGAAAAGTTTAATGTGAGGAAGAGAAGATCTTAATGTGAGGAAGAGGAAGAGCTCAATGTGAGGAAGAGCTCAATGTGAGGAAGAGCTTAATGTGAGGAAGTGGAAGAGCTTATTGTGAGGAAGAGAAGATCTTAATGTGAGGAAGAGAAGATCTTAATGTGAGGAAGAGAAGAGCTTAGTGTGAGGAAGAGAAGATCTTAATGTGAGGAAGAGGAAGAGCTTAATGTGAGGAAGAGCTTAATGTGAGGAAGAGGCTAATGTGAGGAAGAGAAGAGCTTAATGTGAGTAAGAGGATTAGCTTAATGTGAGGAAGAGCTTAATGTGAGGAAGAGTTTAATGTGAGGAATAGGAAGAGCTAAAGTGAGAAATAGTTTAATGTGAGGAAGAGTTTAATGTGAGGAAGAGCTTAATGTGAGGAAGAGTTTAATGTGGGGAAGAGCTTAATGTAAGGAATAGGAAGAGCTAAAGTGAGAAATAGTTTAATGTGAGGAAGAGTTTAATGTGAGGAAGAGCTTAATGTGAGGAAGAGTTTAATGTGGGGAAGAGCTTAATGTGAGGAAGTGTTTAATGTGAGGAAGAGAAGATCTTAATGTGAAGAAGAGGAAGAGCTCAATGTGAGGAAGAGCTTAATATGAGGAAGAGTAAGAGCTTAATGTGAGGAAGAGAAGATCTTAATGTGAGGAAGAGGAAGAGCTTAATGTGAAGAAGAGCTTAATGTGAGGACTGAGGAAGAGACGAGCTTAATGTGAGTAAGTGGAAGATTTTAATGTGAGGAAGAGAAGAGCTTAATGTGAGGAAGAGAAGAGCTTAATGTGAGGAAGAGAAGAGCTTAATGTGAGGAAGAGCTTAATGTGAGGAAGAGAAGAGCTTAATGTGAGTAAGTGGAAGAGCTTAATGTGAGTAAGAGGATGAGCTTAATGTGAGGAAGTGCTTAATGTGAGGATGAATTTAATGTGAGGAAGAGAAGAGCTTAATGTGAGTAAGTGGAAGAGCTTAATGTGAGGAAGAGGAAGAGCTTAAGGTGAGGAAGAGCTTAATGTGAGGAAAAGTTTAATGTGAGGAAGAGCTTAATGTGAGGAAGAGTTTAATGTGAGGAAGAGAAGATCTTAATGTGAGCCAAGAGCTCAATGTGAGGAAGAGCTTAATGTGAGGAAGTGGAAGAGCTTAATGTGAGGAAGAGCTTAATGTGAGGAAGAAAAGAGCTTAATGTAAGGAGGAGGAAGAGCTTAATGTGAGGAAGAGCTTAATGTGAGGAAGAGGCTAATGTGAGGAAGAGAAGAGCTTAATGTGAGTAAGAGGATTAGCTTAATGTGAGGAAGAGCTTAATGTGAGGAAGAGTTTAATGTGAGGAATAGGAAGAGCTAAAGTGAGAAATAGTTTAATGTGAGGAAGAGTTTAATGTGAGGAAGAGCTTAATGTGAGGAAGAGTTTAATGTGGGGAAGAGCTTAATGTGAGGAAGTGTTTAATGTGAGGAAGAGAAGATCTTAATGTGAAGAAGAGGAAGAGCTCAATGTGAGGAAGAGCTTAATATGAGGAAGAGTAAGAGCTTAATGTGAGGAAGAGAAGATCTTAATGTGAGGAAGAGGAAGAGCTTAATGTGAGGAAGAGCTTAATGTGAGGACTGAGGAGGAGACGAGCTTAATGTGAGTAAGTGGAAGATTTTAATGTGAGGAAGAGAAGAGCTTAATGTGAGGAAGAGAAGAGCTTAATGTGAGGAAGAGCTTAATGTGAGGAAGAGAAGAGCTTAATGTGAGTAAGTGGAAGAGCTTAATGTGAGTAAGAGGATGAGCTTAATGTGAGGAAGTGCTTAATGTGAGGATGAATTTAATGTGAGGAAGAGAAGAGCTTAATGTGAGTAAGTGGAAGAGCTTAATGTGAGGAAGAGGAAGAGCTTAATGTGTGGAAGAGGAAGACCTTAAGGTGAGGAAGAGCTTAATGTGAGGAAGAGTTTAATGTGAGGAAGAGAAGATCTTAATGTGAGGAAGAGGAAGAGCTCAATGTGAGGAAGAGCTCAATGTGAGGAAGAGCTTAATGTGAGGAAGAGCTTAATGTGAGGAAGAGAAGATCTTAATGTGAGGAAGAGAAGAGCTTAGTGTGAGGAAGAGAAGATCTTAATGTGAGAAAGAGGAAGAGCTTAATGTGAGGAAGAGCTTAATGTGAGGAAGAGTTTAATGTGAGGAAGAGAAGAGCTTAATGTAAGGAGGAGGAAGAGCTTAATGTGAGGAAGAGGCTAATGTGAGGAAGAGTTTAATGTGAGGACTGAGGAGGAGACGAGCTTAATGTGAGTAAGTGGAAGATCTTAATGTGAGGAAGAGAAGAGCTTAATGTGAGGAAGAGCTTAATGTGAGGAAGAGCTTAATGTGAGGAAGAGAAGAGCTTAATGTGAGTAAGTGGAAGAGCTTAATGTGAATAAGAGGATGAGCTTAATGTGAGGAAGTGCTTAATGTGAGGATGAATTTAATGTGAGGAAGAGAAGAGCTTAATGTGAGTAAGTGGAAGAGCTTAATGTGAGGAAGAGGAAGAGCTTAATGTGTGGAAGAGGAAGAGCTTAAGGTGAGGAAGAGCTTAATGTGAGGAAAAGTTTAATGTGAGGAAGAGCTTAATGTGAGGAAGAGTTTAATGTGAGGAAGAGAAGATCTTAATGTGAGCCAAGAGCTCAATGTGAGGAAGAGCTTAATGTGAGGAAGTGGAAGAGCTTAATGTGAGGAAGAGCTTAATGTGTGGAAGAAGAAGAGCTTAAGGTAGGAAGAGCTTAATGTAAGGAATAGGAAGAGCTAAAGTGAGAAATAGTTTAATGTGAGGAAGAGTTTAATGTGAGGAAGAGCTTAATGTGAGGAAGAGTTTAAATGTGAGGAAGAGCTTAATGTGAGGAAGAGTTTAATGTGAGGAAGAGCTTAATGTGAGGAAGAGTTTAATGTGAGGAAGAGAAGATCTAAATGTGAGGAAGAGCTCAATGTGAGGAAGAGCTTAATGTGAGGAAGATCTTAATGTGAGGAAGAGGAAGAGCTTAATGTGAGGAAGATCTTAATGTGAGGAAGAGAAGATCTTAATGTGAGGAAGAGCTTAATGTGAGGAAGAGCTTAATGTGAAGAAGAGAAGAGCTTAATGTGAGTAAGTGGAAGAGCTTAATGTGAGGAAGAGCTTAAGGTGAGGAAGAGCTTAATGTGAGGAAGAGAAGAGCTTAATGTGAGTAAGTGGAAGAGCTTAATGTGAGGAAGAGGAAGAGCTTAAGGTGAGGAAGAGGAAGAGCTTAAGGTGAGGAAGAGGAAGAGCTTAAGGTGAGGAAGAGCTTAATGTGAGTAATAGGAAGAGCTAAAGTGAGAAATAGTTTAATGTGAGGAAGAGTTTAATGTGAGGAAGAGCTTAATGTGAGCAAGAGTTCAATGTGAGGAAGAGAAGATCTTAACGTGAGGAAGAGCTCAATGTGAAGAAGAGCTTAATGTGGGAAGAGAAGAGCTTAATGTGAGGATGAGAAGAGCTTACTGTGAGGAAGAGTTTAATGTGAGGAAGAGCTTAATGTGAGGAAGAGCTTAATGTGAGGAAGAGAAGATCTTAATGTGAGGAAGAGGAAGAGCTTAAGGTGAGGAAGAGCTTAATGTGAGGAAGAGCTTAATGCGAGGAAGAGCTTAATGTGAGGAAGAGAAGATCTTAAAGTGAGGAAGAGGAAGAGCTTAAGGTGAGAAAGAGCTTAAAGTGATGAAGAGCTTAATGTGAGGAAGAGGAAGAGCTTAAGGTGAGGAAGAGCTTAAGGTGAGGAAGAGCTTAAGGTGAGGAAGAGCTTAATGCCGCCGATGTCTCCTGATTGTTACTTTTATACAGCGATTCCGCACGGGTCTCTCTATATAAAGTGCTCTCCAGACGCAGGGTGTCTGCCAAATTCACAGCACGCAAACACTCGATACACGTGTTAATGGAGCAAACAAAGTTATATACTTCAAGGATTCATACGTGTGCGTTCACAAATTAACCCTTAAAGGAAGCCCAGGAGAGAAACACACAGATACTGTAAATAATAATTTCCTATAAACAAACGCTCTAAGTGATTATTACTATGACACATAAGGGGTTAATCCCTATTATTATTATTATAATATTATTCTACTTATACTATTTATTTAGCGGCAGCATATTCCGCAGCGCTGAACAATGGGCGCAATATAAACAGGGTTACAATACACTGAGACTGAACAACATTTTGATAAACCAGTACAGGAGGAAACGAGGGCCCTATTCCCGTGGGAACTTACAATGTATCCGTCACGTTATCATGTAGATAATGTATATAATAATGTGCTATAAACACACGCTCTAAGTGATTATTACTATGACCCATAAGGGATTAATCCCTTTCCGGCACGTTATCATTTAGAGATACTAGATATAATAATGTCCTATAAACACACGCTCTAAGTGATTATTACTATGACACATAAGGGGTTAATTCCACATCTGCCACGTTATCATTCATACCTGGTTTCAATCATATGTGTCTGATCGGTTGCAATATGTGTCCATTTCTGACAGCACTTCCCTCGCCCTCCCAGTCACGTGCGGTGTACCCCAAGGCTCAATACTCGGCCCCCTGCTATTCACAATATTCATAAATGATCTGCCCAATGTCTGCAAAGCCTCAACTGTACACATGTACGCAGACGACACCGTAATCTATACCAGCAAACCAGATCTCCCACAGCTGGAGGCCGTGCTGCAAGAACAATTCACAGAGGTAGAAAAGTGGATCAAACACAACAAACTTTTTCTAAATGCTGACAAAACTGTAACGATGCTCTTTGTAACAAAACCTAAACTACACAAATTGCAAACACCACATCTATGTGTCAGGACAAAATGAAATGGCACGCTGACCACAGTCACTTCTCTCAAATATCTAGGTATGTGGTTGGACCCTAATCTATCCTTTGGCCCCACATCGAAAAACTCTCATCTAAACTTTACCCCAAACTAGGTGCCCTGTACAGAAACAAATCCTGCCTGAGCCCCGCGGTAAGAAAGCAGATTGTACAACAAATGCTTATGCCGGCTATTGAATACGGAGATGTAGTGTATGCAGCCGCCCCGCAAACGCACCTCCAGAAACCTACTACATTGTATAACTCATTCTGTCGCTTTGTGCTACAATGTAACTACATGACCCACCATTGTGACATGTTAAAAGAACTAAACAGGCCATCGCTGGAATCTAGACGCACCCTTCACCTTTCCAACCTGGTGTTTAAGAGCTTTTCTGGGAAGCTGCCACCCTACCTGAATAGGCTGCTTCCCCCAGCAGCTCCCTCATCCTATAACCTCAGATCCAGGACCTGCACCTTACTTGCAATACCACAATACAAAAAGAAATTGGCTCAATCCTCATTTTCCTACAGAGCATCGCAAATATGGAATAACCTTCCAGACACCGTCAAATCTTCCCCAATCTAAAGTCACTCACTCCCTATTAACATACCTCAATACAGAATGCACCTGTAAACATGTAACATAGTGACTATATACAGAATGAACCTGTAAACATGTAACATAGTGACTATATACAGAATGCACCTGTAAACATGTAACATAGTGACTATATATAGAATACACCTGTAAACATGTAACATAGTGACTATATACAGAATGCACCTGTAAACATGTAACATAGTGACTATATACAGAATACACCTGTAAACATGTAACATAGTGACTATATACAGAATGCACCTGTAAACATGTAACATAGTGACTATATACAGAATGCACCTGTAAACATGTAACACAGTGACTATATACAGAATAGGGATGTGCGTTTCGGGTTTCGGAATTTTCACGAAATTTCCCGATTCATGTTTTCGGATGCGGCCGATTTTCCGAAAATTTTTAGATCCGAAAATGGCAGATCCGAAAAGTTTTCCGAGCCGAAACGAAAATTTTTCGAATGGACTTGAAATGTGTCAAATCGAAATTTATTTTCGCTCTATTCATGATTTCGGTTCCATTCGGGATTTCGGTTCCATTTCGGTAATTCTGGACATCGTATATTTAACTATTATCGGTTATATTGCTGATTCTGTAAATTTTGTATTTGTAAATGCGTATCACTTGTTTCTTGTGGCATTCGGGTCAGTTTAGCGTTTTTTAAATCGTTTTGTTCATGTTTTTTGTTCCTTGGCTCTCATACCATTTTAATATGATTAAATAAAGTTGTGAAATGTATATTCAATTATTCATAAGAAAAAAAGGATCTTTACTACTTTGTATTTCTGTAACCATGTTCTTGAACCCAGGACATACTTGAAAACAAGAGAAATCTCAATGTATCCTTCCTGGTAAAATCCTTTAAAAATAAATAAATAAATAGATACTGTATGTAATAATGTCCTATAAACACATGCTCCGCCATTGTTTTCCCTGTTGTGTCTATGGGAGTTCCATGGAGATCATGGCTTTACAATCCCGGCAGTACATCCCCCGGTGTTACAAACAATGGCAAATCCTGCGGCATGGAGAAGAGCCGCATGTTGCTCATGTTACAGAAGGATAACACTGGTTCCGCTGGTTCCCATGGCTTGACGCACGGTGTTGGATTTTTCTTCTCTGTGTCGACGAAATTTACTCTAATTACAAGAGCAGTGGTGTTTTAGTTGTTTACAGCTGAGGGATCTTTATACACACAACGACACTAGGTGAATGATCCCCATTATGTGTTTCTAGGTTCTCCCTGGCAGCTGCCATATTGGGACCAATAGTGTCTTGGAAAGATCCGGCATGAGCTGTTAATGGTCATATTCCGACCGAGTGAGTGATTCAAGTCAGAATCTTCTTAGTCGTTGATTGATATCGAATGTGTCGCCGTCGCTGGTATCAGCTCCTAGAGTCCAAAGGACGCCATGGAGCCAAACGTGACGCTGCACAAGCCCACGCTGGGAAACATTGTTTCTTCTGCATATGGACAGGACGTGGTGACCAGTGAACATGGCGGGTAGTGGACATGGCGGGCAGTGGACATGGTGGGCAGTGGACATGGTGGACAGTGGGCATGGTGGGCAGTGGACATGGTGGGCAGTGGGCATGGTGGGCAGTAGACATGGTGGGTAGTAGACATGGTGGGCAGTGGGCATTGGGGCAGTGGGCATGGTGGGCAGTGGGCAGTGGACATGGTGGGCAGTGGGCATGGCAGGTCGAACACAGCAGGATCAGAAGAAAGTTAGGGATTTTTAGAGCTATTTACATGAAGCTGCTTTGAGTGACGGTATTTTTGTGTAACACCAGCTCAAGCTTAAAACTCGGCTCCTGACAGACGCAAATTACCATCTCTGATACAAAGTATAGAAAGTAAAGCAGCTGCGAATCTCCAGGAACCTCCCACAACATCCTAACTGAATGAAGTATAAGAGCCGCTATGTCTATATTTAACCGAGACAGACGTAGGTGGGAATGTCCATTGAAAGTCCTCATGGGCAGGTGGGACAGACCGGCCCGTCGCACAATGTGTCATGGATTAAAATGATCCCTGTGAGCAGTGACTCCATTGCATTTCATACGTTTGGGGGGGCATTATTTTTGGCCATTAACCATTTTATAATCAAATCGTCTCGTCCCTCTGTTTTGTTCCAGAGCGGCTTCGACAGCCACAGACAAACCAACTTCACCATCAAAGAGACGCTGTGCCGGAAATCAGACACACGGACACTGGATGAATGCGACTTTAAGAAAGACGGGGTACGTATTGCGTCACCTGACGTCACGGCTATAGCTTTAAACAAAAATATTTATTATTTTTAGGTAACTTTAAGAATTGGAATTACTGATATTTGTTACTATCACACTGATATTATTATTATCGTCACTTATATGGTGCCAACAGTGTCCGCAGCGCTTTACAATAACCAAAGGGAACGAGACACAAATAAACAGACATAGGAAGGAGTCAAGAAGTGTAGAGGGCCCTGTTCATAAGAGCTTACAATCTAGAGACATGGAGCCCAGTGCCGACTGAGCAACTCTCAACGTTATTCTGAAAACAAAGAAAACTCTGAAAGCTAGAGGTTTTGGAGTCATACAGTCATGAAGGTTGCTCACATTACTGGTCCAGCTTCCTTCTGATGTTCCTCAGCACCAGTGAGGGTCATGCGGTGCGGTGCCAATGAGAAACGCACTGGCACTGCTCAGTACGCCCCTCGCAGGCGTTGTGCGGCGTGTCCCAGCATGTCTTTCACTGGTGCTGCTGCATCTACTCCGGCTGTATGGAACCCTGGCCAGATTCCAAAAACATGAGAGCCCCAAAATGCTTGCGGTCACGACTGTATTGGATGCAGGATACTCCGTGCGCACGTTAAACACTGTATTGTACATATAGCATTAGTTTAAAGAGGGCCAGATGTCTATGTATACTGATTAGGTCACTATACATGCTCTGTACGGTCCTTATTAATGGAAAATAGAGTCTACAGCTCGAAGAAAAAGTTGATAAACCCTTTGGAGTCTTCTTCATGTCTGCACTAATTAAAATGTGTCTGAGTGTCCTCTAAGCCACAATTACAGGCAAACACGATATAACCAAATAAATGATACACAGACAGATGTACAAACTGGGTGACGTGGTGATCAGTGGGCTGAGGGCAAATCGGGTGACCTGGTGACCAGGAGGACTGAGGGCAAACCGGGTGACCTGGTGACCAAGAGGACTGAGGGCAAACCGGGTGACCTGGTGAGAAGAAAGACTGAGGAGAAACCACGTGACATTATGATCAGGAGGACTGAGGGCAAACCGGGAGACCAGTTGACCAGGAGGACTGTGAGCAAACCGGGTGACCTGGTGACCAGGAGGACTGAGGGGAAACTGGGTGAACTGGTGAGTGACCAGGAGGACTGAGGGGAAACCGGGTGACCTGGTGACAAGAAAGATTGAGGAGATACCGTGTGACATTATGATCAGGAGGACTGAGGGCAAACCGGGAGACCTGGTGACCAGGAGGACTGAGGGAAAACCAGGTGACCTGGTGACCAGGAGGACTGAGGGCAAACCGGGTGACCGAGGGCAAACCGGGTGATCTGGCGACCAGGAGGACTGCGGGTGACCTAGTGACCAGGAGGACTGAGGGCAAACAGGGTGACCTGGTGACCAGGAGGACTGAGGGCAAACCGGGTGACCTGTGACACGAAAGACTGAGTAGAAACCATGTGACATTGTGATCAGGAGGACTGAGGGCAAACCGGGAGACCTGGTGACCAGGAGGACTGAGGGAAAACCAGGTGACCTGGTGACAAGAAAGACTGAGGGCAAATTGGTTGACCTGGTGACCAGGAGGACTGAGGGCAAACCGGGTGACTTGGTGACCAGGAGGACTGAGGGCAAACCAAGTGACCTGGTGACCAGGAAAACTGAGGGGAAACCGGGTGATCTGGTGACCAGGAGGACTGAGGGGAAACCGGGTGACCTGGTGACAAGAAAGACTGAAGAGAAACTGTGTGACATTGTGATCAAGAAGACTGAGGGCAAACCGGGTGACGTGGTGATCAGGAGGACTGAGGGCAAACCAGTTGATGTGGTGATCAGGACTGAGGGCCAGACATGTGCACGGCAAAAAAATAAGTTTAGTCTCAGAACATTTCTTTCCGTTTTTATTTTTTCGTTTCGATTCATTCGTAATGTTACCTCAATTCGTATTTCGAAATTGAATTTCTTGGTTCGGACGGCCAGTATTTCATTTTTTGGATCAAGTCGTTATTTTGTTTTTATTGTTAATTCGTATTTCGGATCGCTTCTTATTTCGTTTTTTTTAGTTATTTCATATTTCGGGTTGATTTGTATTTTGTTTTTATTAGTTATTTCGTTTTTATTACTTAGATTTGGGTAAAACAAAAAACATACCTAATCCCCCTTTTTTTGGTGCTGAAACCTATTCAGTACCAAGGACAGTGGCTATTCTTGGTGCTGAAACCTATTCAGCATCATGGATCGCAGCTCCTCGTGGCTGCTGTCCTTCGAACTGAACAAGTTTCAGCACCATGGACAGCCCCCACTGATAGCAAGACTGAAGAAAAATAACGCTGCATTCGGCAAAGAAAAAAAGTCTTGTTGCTTAAAAAAAAAATAGGAATCCAAACATTTCACCAAAAAAACCTAATAAATCCTAAAAACATAAAATAAATAAAGAGACTTTTTTGCTGCAAATGAAAAGAATAAACGTAAATGGTTGAATTAATATTTAATAAAAACTGCAGGTTTTTTTACATTGAAATTTATAGGATTCGCCTCATAAAACCTGTGAAACAAAATGACGAAAATCAGAGCTAGAAATTAGGGTTAGACGCTAGGGTTAGAAATTCTGACCCTAATTTCTAACCCTAGCATCTATCCCTAATCTATCCCTAATTTCTAACCCTGATTTTCAGTGGTTTGTTCGACAGGTTTTATCGGGCGAATCCTATAGGTGTCAATGTAAAAAAAATCCCGGTTTTATTGAATATTTATTCAACCGCTTATTCTTTTCACTTGCAGCAAAAAGTCTCTTTATTTATTGATTTTCTTAGGATTTTTTTAAGCATTTTACAGGATTTATTTTTTAAATTGTTGAACAATTTCAGAGTGCACCACGAAATACAACAAATTAATTTCAAAAAATGGAATTGATTCGTTATATTTCGTTTCGTTCCTATTTCTTTTTGTTTCGGACGGATCCGATTCATATTTCAGAAGTGCTTCCCAAATACGAATTGGATAAATTTTGTCTGAATTTTGATTGAGAATGAAATGAAATGCACTTCACTCCCGAGGGCAAACTGTGTGATGTAGGGATCAGAAGGAATCAGGGCACACCGGGTGATGTGGGGATAAGGAGGAATCAGGGCACACCAAGTGATGTGGGGATCAGGAGGAATGAGGGCACACCGGGTGACGTAGGGATCAGGAGGAATGAGGGCACACTGGATGACGTGGGGATCAGGAGGAATGAGGGCACACCAGGTGATGTGGAGATCAGGAGGAATGAGGGCACACCGGGTGACGTGGAGATCAGGACAGGAGTAGGGATGAGTCGAACACCCCCGTGTTCGGTTCGCATTCGAACTCGAACAATTTCAAAAGTTCGAGTTCAGACGCGAACACGATCCGAAATCAATGCAAGTCAATGGGACTCAAACGTTAGATTTTTAGAGTGCCCTGCAAGAGGGCATATATGCAATATATTTGCCATAAAAGGTGTATGGGGGTCCAGGTAGTGCCCTGGGGGACAGGAAACAAGGAAAAAAATTTAAAAAAATATGTTTTTAAAGGAACAGTGATTTTTCCATTAAAAAAAGGTTAGGAATAAAAACAAAAAATTCCTTCAAATATCACGCCTAGGAGGTCCCCATAACCTGCCTGTGAAGTGGAGGATTTCTATGATGTATAGAAACATTTAAAACGAAAAAAAATGACATTTCAAATGACGGTAAATGGTTTCCCTTTAATCTATTCATAAACAACTGCCTGGGGCGGCAGCCTGTATGAAAAGAGGAGACGTTTTAGAACACGCAGAACACTTTAGTGATTTTTTGGCTAATTTATGGTGAAACCTATGCAGGCTTTGGATGAAAGTAACAATAGGTGCATTAAAATTGGATCTTTAGTGCCAGTTAGTGCCTTCACACCGTAACCCCTCTGAGGTATTGTGGAAGAGTGCAGTGGTGGAGGTTTTGGGAATGCAAAAGAGATCCCCGATCTATTCAGTTACATCAGCATCAGGGGAGTGATAGCTGCTGATCCAGGACTGATTCATTTTTATAAATGTCAGCCGGTCTACAGAGTCGGTGGACAGACGCACTCTTCGGTCTGTGACAAAACCTCCAGCGGCACTGAACGTCCTTTCAGAAAGCACACTGGATGAAAGGCAACATAGTAGCTCCATAGCATATCGGCTAAATTCTGGCCAGTGACCTAATCTCAACACCCAGTAAGCCAGTGGATCATCTGCTGTAAAGGTTTCCAGGTCTGCCCTTGCCCCTAGATAGTCCTGCACCATATGGTGAAGACGCTGGCAATGGGTGCCAACATTTGACGTCCCTGGGCGTCGTGTACTAAAAAAATTGGAAAATACATCAGTCAAGCGGCCCCCTTCACCGCTCTTCCTCTGATAAACAGCAGCCTCAGAAGCACCTGTGTCATCAGTTGGTAACCTACCAGTGTCTGGAAAGGTGTTACACAAGTGTCGCTTTAGAGCTTACTCAAGTTGTTTCATCCTGTGCTCCCTCTGCGAGGGCAGGATGAACTTTGCAACCTTACCCTTGTATCGTGGATCAAGAAGGGTTACCAACCAGAAATGATCCCTCTCCTTGATAGCACAAATCCTGGGGTCCTTCAGCAGGCTTTACAGGATAAGGGAGCCCATGCAGCGTAGGTGAGAGGTGGCATTAGCTTTCGAGTGTTCCTGGTCACCGTATTTTGCACTACCTCTTCCCAGCCACGTACTAGTCCTTAGGTTTCTGGGGACACTAAACCCTCCCTTGAGGAATCCCCACCTTCAATGCCCTCCACAACTTAAATATTCCTCCTCATCTTCCTCCTGTCTGATCTGAGGACCCGCATGAATGCTGTCTGCAGAAAGACTGAGGCCTTGAGAGCTAGGGAAGGCCTCCTCTTCCTCCAGTTGCTCTGCCTCTAGTGCTACATCTATAATTCCCTGCAGAGTGCGCTCCAGCAGAAACACTAAAGGAATTGTGTCACTGATGCATGCACTGTCCCTGCTCACCATCCTCGTTGCCTCCTCAAATGGTGACAGTACAGTGCATGCATCCTTGATCATCAGCCACTGCGGGGGGGAAAAAAACAAGTTGACCTGAACCTGTCCTTGTGCCATACTCACACAGGTACTCATTGATGGCCCTCTGCTGCTTGTGCAGGTGCTGCAGCATTACCAATGTCGAGTTCCACCTGGTGGGCATGTCACAGATCAGGCGGTTTGTGGGAAGGTGGAATTCTCTTTGAATTTCTGCCAGGCAAACACTTGCTGGGAATGACCGTCTGAAGTGGCTGCAGACTTTTCTGGTCTGGCTGAGAAGCTCTGCTAGCCCTGGGTACCTGGTTAGGAAACGCTGTACCACCAGATTTAGGACGTGTGCTAGGCATGGTACATGCGTCAACTTACCTAGGCGTAGGGAGGAGAGAAGTTTGCTGCCATTATCACAGACGACCATTCCCAGCTAAAGCTGGCGTGGTTTTAACCATCTCTGCGCCTGCCCCTGCAGAGCTGACAGAATTTCTGGCCTGGTGTGGCTCCTGTCCCCTAAACAAACCAGCTCAAGCACAGTATGGCATCTCTTTGCTTGAGCCATTGCGTAGCCCCTGCCACGCGTCGGTTTAACTGCCACTTCACCAGAGACATTGAAGGAGGAGGAGGAGGAGGAAGAGAAGGTGGAGCATACATACCTTGTATGAGCAGCTGTCTTGAGGCGTGGTGGATGAGCAAGCTCCAGCACAGAGCCCCGTCCTGGATCCCTCCCAGCTGCAAGTAAAGTTACCCAGTGTGCCATGAAGGAAATGTAACGGCCCTGTCCATGCATGCTGGACCACGTGTCCAAAGTAATGTACACCTTGCTGCTGACTGCCTTTCCCAATGACTCCATAACATTGTCTTCCACGTGCTGGTATAGTGCTAGAATGGCCTTCCATGAAAAGAAATGACTTTTTGGAACCTGCCACTGTGGTACAGCACATTCGGCAAATTGACGGAAGGAAGCAGAGTCCATCAGCTGGAAAGGCAGCAGCTGTAATGTGAGTAATTTTGCCAAGCTGGCATTTAGACGTTGTGCATGTGGATGGTTGGGACAATATTTTTTCTTCCACTGCAGCAGCTGGGGCAACGAAATCTGACTGTATAAATCTTCAGCTGATGGGATGCTGGCAGATTCAGAGGAAGGACGTGGTACACCCATTACTGTAGCATCATCCCCGTCAGTAGAGGTTGTAGGCAGTGACATGGCAGGACATATAGTGGGGGTAGAGACAGATGAGGAGGAGGACCTATGCAAAGTGTTGTGCCAATGGCATGCATGGCAGGTGATCATATGTCGCCTCAAGCACGTGGTACCCAAGTGTCTGATGTCTTTCCCACACTTGATCCTCTTCCGACATAGCTTACAAATAGCAACGCTGCAGTCAGCTGCTCATGTCGTGAAGAACTCCCAGACAGCAGAGATCCTGAACGTGTGCTGCGAGACAATAGCACTCTGCACCTGAGCAGCTCTGACATCTGATGCCTTGGACTGGCTTTGGTTGCTCATAGCCTTGTTTTTGTTGTGCCTCCTCCTCCCTTGACTCCTCTGTTCGATCAGGCACCCAGGTGGCGTCAGTGACCTCATCATCGTCATAACCCCCTATCCTCGTCACTGGAGCCAACTTGGCAGTCTGCTGCAGCTGCTGGGGGAACATGAGTGTCAGTTCTTTGTGTGTCACTGGCACCCCCTCCCTCTAGGCTGATTATACTCCCTTCCTCAACCTCAGAGTTTGAATCAGATCACTGGAGTTGCTGCGCATCCTCAAGCAGCATGTCACTGTCACTGTAGTCAAACAATTCAGTTGACTCCTCCATGTATGATACTGAGGCTACGGCAGGAGTAGCTGTGGACATGGAGGCTGAATTAAATGTTTTGGCAGCTGAGGCGGACTGTAAACAACTATAAGCCTGGCTGGCAGACGACTCGGAGGGTGAGGATGGCCTGGTTAGCCAATCCACCAAATCCTCTGTATGTTGCTGCTGCTTAAGACGGCCAGCAGCAGTTAGAAACAAGGACAAGCGTGCCCCTGCAGAGGATGCACCACGTCCACGACGACCAGGGGCACTGCCTTCTGACACAGAGGCTGCTTGCTCTCTTATCTGTGTCTGGGAGCGTCTGCCTGTCCTTTTTGGTCTTTCTGACATGGTGAGTGATATATAGATTAAAGATATACAGATTTTCCAGAACAATGCAATACGTTAGTGATACACCCTGATAGCCGGCAACACCCAAATTCTACTCTGAATAGATAAACAGATGAACTCTGATTAAACTGTGTTATTATATGGTATCTAGAATTAGATTAAAGATATACAGATTTTCCAGAACAATGCTTTAAATCAGTGATACAGCCTGATGGCACTGCCAGCTGCTGCCAGACTAACACACAGAGCACAATTCCCAGATATCTGCTAGAAGAAAGTGAGACCCCAATAGCTGGCAGTGAGAAGACACAGATTACAGTTCACAGAAATCTGATAGACGTTGTGAGACACACTGAAAGAACAATCTCCTCTCACTCCTGCAAAAAAAAACACCTGCTGGGGCTGCGGGGAAGCCTTATATAGTGTGCTGCGCAGGGGTCAAGTCCTGGGAAAAAAAGTGAGGGAACTCACCCACGAATTCCACAACCCCCATTACTTGAAGAAAAAAAATAAATATATATATATATATATATATCACGAGTATAGCAGTGCGTGCCGGTGTTACCATTTTTATTGGGTTAACTTTACATTTAAAAGACAAGCTTTCAAGAGTGTAAACTGGAAACTATACTGATCAGTGAAAGGTATCACTACGTATAGGTATACTCGTGATTGTGGCAACTGGACTAACGCATTATATATATATATATATATATCTCCAGGCACAGACCCCCAGAATAATATACACAGTGCTGAACCCCCAGAATAACATACACAGTGCTGAACCCCCAGAATAATATACACAGCACTGAGCCCCCAGAATAATATACACAGCACTGAGCCCCCAGAATAATATACACAGCACTGAGCCCCCAGAATAATATACACAGCGCTGAGCCCCCAGAATAACATACACAGCACTGAGCCCCCAGAATAATATACACAGCACTGAGCCCCCAGAATAATATACCCAGCACTGAGCCCCCAGAATAATATACACAGCACTGAGCCCCCAGAATAATATACACAGCACTGAGCCCCCAGAATAACATACACAGCACTGAGCCCCCAGAATAATATACACAGCGCTGAGCCCCCAGAATAACATACACAGCACTGAGCCCCCAGAATAATATACACAGCGCTGAGCCCCCAGAATAACATACACAGCACTGAGCCCCCAGAATAACATAATGACATGCACAGCACAGAGCCCCCCATAATAATATACACAGCACTGAACCCCAAGAATAATATACACAGCACTGGTTATATGGATATATTTTCCCCAGTTCACATGGATATAATTGCCCCAGCTCATATGGATAATGCCCCCCCAGCTCTCATGGATAATGCCCCCAGCTCTCATGGATAATGCCCCAGCTCTCATGGATATTGCCCCCCAGGTCTCATGGATAATGCCCCAGCTCTCATGGATAATGCCCCAGCTCTCATGGATAATGCCCCAGGTCTCATGGATATTGCCCCCCTGGTCTCATGGATATTGCCCCAGGTCTCATGGATAATGCCCCAGCTCTCATGGATATTGCCCCTGGTCTCATGGATATGCCCCAGCTCTCATGGATAATGCCCCAGCTCTCATGGATAATGCCCCAGCTCTCATGGATAATGCCCCAGCTCTCATGGATAATGCCCCAGGTCTCATGGATATTGCCCCCCTGGTCTCATGGATATTGCCCCAGGTCTCATGGATATTGCCCCAGCTCTCATGGATAATGCCCCAGCTCTCATGGATATTGCCCCAGCTCTCATGGATAATGCCCCAGCTCTCATGGATAATGCCCCAGCTCTCATGGATAATGCCCCAGGTCTCATGGATAATGCCCCAGGTCTCATGGATAATGCCCCCAGCTCATGGATAATGCCCCAGCTCTCATGGATAATGCCCCAGCTCTCATGGATAATGCCCCAGCTCTCATGGATAATGCCCCAGGTCTCATGGATATTGCCCCCTGGTCTCATGGATATTGCCCCAGGTCTCATGGATATTGCCCCAGGTCTCATGGATAATGCCCCAGCTCTCATGGATATTGCCCCCAGGTCTCATGGATATTGCCCCAGGTCTCATGGATAATGCCCCCAGCTCTCATGGATATTGCCCCAGGTCTCATGGATATTGCCCCCTGGTCTCATGGATATTGCCCCCCTGGTCTCATGGATATTGCCCCCCCCAGCTCTCATGGATATTGCCCCCTGGTCTCATGGATATGCCCCAGCTCTCATGGATATTGCCCCCTGGTCTCATGGATATGCCCCAGCTCTCATGGATAATGCCCCAGCTCTCATGGATATTGCCCCAGCTCTCATGGATATTGCCCCCAGCTCTCATGGATATTGCCCCAGGTCTCATGGATATGCCCCAGCTCTCATGGATAATGCCCCAGCTCTCATGGATATTGCCCCAGCTCTCATGGATATTGCCCCAGCTCTCATGGATATTGCCCCAGCTCTCATGGATAATGCCCCCAGCTCTCATGGATAATGCCCCAGCTCTCATGGATATTGCCCCAGCTCTCATGGATAATGCCACAGCTCTCATGGATAATGCCCCAGCTCTCATGGATATTGCCCCAGCTCTCATGGATAATGCCCCAGCTCTCATGGATATTGCCCCAGCTCTCATGGATATTGCCCCAGCTCTCATGGATAATGCCCCAGGTCTCATGGATATTGCCCCAGCTCTCATGGATAATGCCCCAGCTCTCATGGATAATGCCCCAGCTCTCATGGATATTGCCCCAGCTCTCATGGATAATGCCCCAGCTCTCATGGGTATTGCCCCAGCTCTCATGGATATTGCCCCAGCTCTCATGGATAATGCCCCAGGTCTCATGGATATTGCCCCAGCTCTCATGGATAATGCCCCAGCTCTCATGGATAATGCCCCAGCTCTCATGGATAATGCCCCAGGTCTCATGGATATTGCCCCAGGTCTCATGGATATTGCCCCCCTGGTCTCATGGATATTGCCCCCCTGGTCTCATGGATATTGCCCCCCCCAGCTCTCATGGATATTGCCCCAGCTCTCATGGATAATGCCCCAGCTCTCATGGATATTGCCCCTGGTCTCATGGATAATGCCCCCCTGGTCTCATGGATATTGCCCCTGGTCTCATGGATATTGCCCCCTGGTCTCATGGATATTGCCCCCCTGGTCTCATGGATATTGCCCCCCCCAGGTCTCAGGGATATTGCCCCCCCCAGGTCTCAGGGATACTGCCCCCCCAGCTCACCTTTGCTGCTGTTTCTCCACATTGCCAGCGGCCGCGTGCTTCCTGCTTCAGTGGCCGCTGACAGGAAGTGCAGCCGCTCGCCTGGCAACTATGAAACAGCCAGGCGAGCGGCTCCACCTCCTGTCAGCTGGCCCTTGTAACAGGAAACACGCCGGCCGCCGGCAATGTGCAGCGGCGGCGTTCGGGCTCGGGCCACAGCGGGAACGCTGCGTTCCCGCAGCGTTCCCGCTGTGGGAAAAGTGCGGGAACGCCGTTCCTGCGCGTTCCCGCTCGACTCGAGCCCTGGTGCTGCGGGACTAAGCTCTGTGAGCCCATGATTGTGCAAAATTTGCCCAATCAGGACCCTGAGCCCTGATTGGCATAGTCTTGCACCTGACCTGCGGTCAGGTGCAAGGCTGTAGCCAATTACAAGCTTCAGGCCAGTGGAAAAGTGCATTGTGGTCCATTGTGGTGCATTGTGGGTGAACACGCAGCGAACACGCGGAAATGTTCGGAGTTCGCCGAACGGGCAATGTTCGAATCAAACTCATGTGCGGATCAAACCGCCAGCTCATCTCTAATCAGGAGGAATGAGGGCACACTGGGTGACGTGGGGATCAGGAGGAATGAGGGCACACCGGGTGACATGGGGATCAGGAGGAATGAGGGCACACCGGGTGACGTGGGGATCAAGAGGAATGAGGGCACACCGGGTGACGTGGGGAACAGGAGGAATGAGGGCATACCGGGTGATGTGGGGATCAGGAGGAATGAGGGCACACCGAGTGACGTGGGGAACAGGAGGAATGAGGGCATGCCGGGTGACGTGGGGATCAGGAGGAATGAGGGCATACCGGGTGATGTGGGGATCAGGAGGAATGAGGGCACACCGGGTGACGTGGAGATCAGGAGGAAGGAGGGCACACCGGGTGACGTGGGGATAGGAGGAATGAGGGCACACTGAGTGACGTGGGGATCAGGAGGAATGAGGGCACACCGGGTGTCATGGGGATCAGGAGGAATGAGGGCACACTGGGTACCGGGTGTCGTGGCAGACCTGTCCATGAAATAAACTTTTCTCTTTATTTGCCCCAAGTTCATGAAAATCTGCACGGCTTCCAGCAGCAGCCCACAAGGTGTGATCACTGTGTTGTGCGATGACACCTCCCTGGTAAGTGTAAAAAATATGAAGTGATAACACATCTACAGCTCAGAAAATAATATGAACCCGGAGCTCATCATGTTCAGCAAAATAGAATTATCCATAGATTATACGAAACCTCCCAGTGAGGGGACAAGTGGGGGGGGGGTGGAGAGGCAGGTCTCTTCCAAGATCTCCCCTGTCTGAGACTCGATATATATCTATCTATATCTGTTTGTGTCTGTCTGTCTGTCTCTGTGTGTCTGTGTCTGTCTGTGTCTGTGTCTGTGTGTCTGTGTGTGTCTGTCTGTGTGTGTCTGTGTGTCTGCGTCTGTCTCTGTGTCTGTGTGTGTGTATCTCTGTCTGTGTCTCTATGTCTGTGTGTGTCTGTCTCTGTCTGTCTGTGTCTGTCTGTGTGTGTCTGTCTGTGTGTCTGTGTGTGTCTGTCTGTGTGTCTGCGTGTGTCTGTGTGTCTGTGTCTGTGTGTGTCTGTCTGTGTCTCTGTGTTGTGTGTCTCTGTGTTTGTCTGTCTGTCTGTGTCTGTCTATGCCTAAGTATGTCTGTCTGTTTGTGTGTGTGTGTCAGTCTGTCTGTTTGTGTCTGTGTGTGTGTGTGTGTGTGTGTCTGTAGGTGTGTGTCTGTAGGTTTGTGTCTGTGTCTGTCTGTATCTGTCTGTCTATGTCCTCTTGCCTGGAAATGTGTTCCTATGTTCCTGTGTGTGTGTGTGTGTGTGTCTGTGTGTCTGTCTGTGTCTCAGTGTTGTGTGTCTCTGTGTGTGTGTGTGTGTCTGTCTGTCTGTCTGTGTGTGCCTAAGTGTGTCTGTTTGTGTGTGTCTGTGTTTGCCTAAGTGTGTCTCTGTGTGTCTGTGTCTGTCTATGCCTAAGTATGTCTGTCTGTTGTGTGTGTGTGTCAGTCTGTCTGTTTGTGTCTGTGTGTGTGTGTGTGTGTGTCTGTCTGTCTGTGTGTGTCTGTCTGTCTGTGTCTGTGTGTGTCTGTCTCTGTCTGTCTGTGTCTGTCTGTGTCTGTCTATGTGTGTCTGTGTTTGCCTAAGTGTGTCTGTTTGTGTGTCTGTGTTTGCCTAAGTGTGTCTGTTTGTGTGTCTGTGTTTGCCTAAGTGTGTCTCTGTGTGTGTGTGTGTGTCTGTCTGTCTGTCTGTGTGTGCCTAAGTGTGTCTGTTTGTGTGTCTGTGTTTGCCTAAGTGTGTCTCTGTGTGTCTGTGTCTGTCTATGTGTGTCTGTGTTTCTCTGTCTGTATCTGACTGTCTATGTCCTCTTGCCTGGAAATGTGTTCCTCCGTTCCTGTGTCTGTGTGTACTGGTTTATTATCTGTGTATTTTTTCCTGATTTAGACTCTTGGCGAAGTTAAACACGACGCAGCAGATCACAGTTTCCATACGCAGCTCCTAAAGCACGACACTAGTGACAATCAAGAAGATGTTGCCGCTGAGTTTTCTCATTTTACCACTGAGCGCCACGAGGAGAGACGTCACACAGGATCAAAGGAGAATGACGGAGATTTCTCAGGAAAAGAGAACAGTGGTCTGTTCCTGCCCGATGCGGATGTGATCATCCTGGACGATGGCACTGAGTTCATTCTAGAAAACAAAGAGAATCGCCCAGAGGAGACACGTCATCCGCAGAGCAAGAGTCAACAAACATCCCAAAGCAATGGACACGTACCCAGACGTCACTTCCTCGGCAGGATGTTGTGCCTGGAATGTATTTTTCACATATTTTCCTGAAAATAATCATGTTTTTCTGTTAAATGGAACATCGGTGACCAGGGATAGAATCTGACTTATCTCTCGCTGTTATGGGGTGTTTTCAATCCTTTCACTACCAAAATCTAGTTAACTTTGCATCTTAACACATTAAAAATAAATAATTTTTAAAGCAAGTGTAATGTGCCCCATGTGGTGAAACCAAAGCCTTTTTCTCCAGTCATCCTGTGTTACTGTAAACAAGCCGCAAATAGCAGCCCATCCTCACTGTAACAAACAGCTGTACAAACTTTACAGCGGCATTCCAGCAGCCAGGGATTTGTCAGAATACAGGGAGAACTGTGGGGTCAGTCACTGCTGTACAGGGATAAGATTCAGGGGTTATAATGAGTGTAAATCCCTATACAGTACAGATACATGGTGTTGCTGTAATTGCCATACACAGGCATTATGCAGCACATACAGATACAAGGTGTTGCTGTAATTGCCATACACAGGCATTATGCAGCACATACAGATACAAGGTGTTGCTGTAATTTCCACACACAGGCATTATGCGGCACATACAGATACAAGGTGTTACTGTAATTTCCACACACAGGCATTATGCAGCACATACAGATACAAGGTGTTGCTGTAATTGCCATACACAGGCATTATGCAGCACATACAGATACAAGGTGTTGCTGTAATTGCCATACACAGGCATTATACAGCACATACAGATTTTGCATTGCTAATAATATTATTCTGATCACTACAAATCCTCATAAGCAGGAGATCTCACCATTTTATTATCTGTCTGCAGCACATTTACTGCATCTGCCTGTATGCTGATAATGCAGACCTCGTGTAAGCAGGAGATCTCACCATTTTATTATCTGTCTGCAGCAAATTTACTAACATATATTCCATTTCTGCCTGTATGCTGATAATGCAGACCCCGTGTGACATTGTATAAGATAAGGGACGCCATCTAGAGTTTACAGAATCTCATCCCAGTGATATTTCCACCTGTATACTGATAATGCAGACCCCGTGTGACATTGTGCCAGATAAGGGACACCATCTAGAGTTTAGAAAGTTTCATCCCAGCGACAATTCTGAAAAGAATAAACCAATACATGAAAAATTAAAAAATGAGCAAATTTATATTATTAATTTTTTTAACTATCTCAGAACAATAATCTCTGTGAAAATTTCTATTTTACACAATATTTAATTGTTAACTTTGCAGCCCATGGTTCAAAAAAAAATGTAATAATAAAAAAATATCAAAAAATGCTTGGTAGTGAAGGAGTTAATGAAGAGTTTTATGTGTTATGCATGAAACCTTAATACATCGGGAATCTGGGTTTGCACGTAGTTTTCACGTCAGGAAAGTTACAGTTAATCCACTCGTGTAGAAATGTTTCGTCCCTGTTGCTGAGGAGCGCCCAGTCTTTACTCACCTTGTCCTGCCTGCTGCACGTGTCTGTTGCTCAACTTTATCCAAACACACACAGTGCCAAGGAATGTTCTCAGGTGAGCGGACTCAAGGGCTTCAGTCTCCTTATGTGGATGGTGCATAGATTAAATCAAGGAATTAAAAATATGACATTTCCGGGTGATTTACAAGGTGAGGAGGAGGTGGGAGCATAGAGGCAAACCAAGAAATATTTCACATTTCAAAAAACAAAATCAAAAACAGTTTCTCGCGGCGCCCGCTTCAACTGAAGGGTCGGAATGTGCTGCCAAAAAATGGAGCAGAATGTTAGGGTTTAGGGATGAGCTGTTCGGTTCGATCTGTTCAGAGTTCACATCGAACATTGACAGTTCGCGAACTTCGAACTTTTTGGGACGTTCGCCAAAAGTTCGAAAAAAAATTAATTTGAAAAAAGTAAAAAAAAATCTTAAAAAATACTAAAAAATCTAGAAATAAAGAGCCTCTTTACTGCAGAATATTATAAGCAAGGGTTTATTAGATATTGAATTAAAACGGGAATAATTTTAACATTGAAGCCTATGGGATACAAAAAAAATTCTTGTTACTAAAACATCAGGCAGACACGGCCCTCTAATAAGGCACTGTAGAGGGCAGCCTGCAGGGGCCTCCCAAGGATCCCCTTGAGGAGGATGCGGCCGCCGGATGACAGAGCTGTGACTGTGCGGGCTAGCCGCCCAGGTGCATGTGGCAGAGACAGGCAGCGCAGGGAGGGAGCCACTGCACCTGCGGCCACGGCAGACCCCCCCACAAACAGGATCCATGTAGCCCCCACTGACCACCAGACTAAGGTAAGGCGACACATTTCTAAAAAAAAATTAAATCCGAGGACATTTTTAAATGTCCCCGGGAACATAAAATATATTTTTTTCTTTCTCTACCTGGCTGAATGTATTTAATTATATATATTAGATACATTCAGCCAGGTAGAGGGGGTGGCATGTGGGCTGCGCGGGGTCTAAGGCAGTGGTTTGTTTTTTTTGTGTGTATATTTTTAGCAAATTTATAGGGGAAGGTAAGGGCAGGTATGATATATATATAGATAAGATATATATCTATATTCTTATAAATATATATTCTCTGCTCTGTCGGGTTCAACATTTCTTCTGGAGGGATCAGCCAAATGGGGGGGCGCATTTAGTTGAGATTGTCCACATAAAACCCACCCATGTGCGTATGTGTATATATGGTCTGAGGTCTGTGGGTGGGTGTATATATATATCTGCGTGTTGATATATACGTATATATAGGTCTGCGTGTTGATATATACGTATATGTATGTGTGTGGTATCAATGCATCCCTATTCTATACACGGCGCTCCGTGTCCCTACAAACAGTAACCTAACTCTGAAACAAGCAAAATAGTAACCTTACCCTGAAACAAGCTAAATGGTAACCTAACCCTAACCCTGAAACAAGCACAAACAGTAACCTAACTCTGAAACAAGCAAAATAGTAACCTAACCCTGAAACAAGCTAAATAGTAACCTAACCCTGAAACAAGCACAAACAGTAACCTAAAAATGAAACAAGCAAAATAGTAACCTAACCCTGAAACAAGCAAAATAGTAACCTAACCCTGAAACAAGCAAAATAGTAACCCTAAGCCTGAAACAAGCACAAATAGTAACCTAACATTGAAACAAGCTAAATTGTAACCTAACCCTAACCCTGAAACAAACACAAACAGTATCCTAACCCTTACCCTGAAACAAGCAAAAATAGGGACCTAACCCTGAAACAAGCAAAAATAGGGACCTAACCCTGAAACAAGCAAAAAGAGTAACCTAACCCTGAAACAAGCACAAATAGTAACCTAACCCTGAAACAAGCAAAAATAGCGACATCACCCTAAAACCAGCACAAATAGTAACCTAACCCTGAAACAAGCAAAATAGTAACCTAACCCTAAACCTGAAACAAGCACAAACAGTGACCTGAACCTGAAACAAAAACAAACAGTGACCAAACCCTGAAACAATCAAAATAGTAGCCTAACACTAAACCAAGCACAAATAGTAACCTAACCCTGAAACAAGCAAAATAGTAACCTAACATTGAAACAAGCAAAATAGTAACCTAACCCTGAAACAAGCAAAATAGTGACCTAACCCTGAAACAAGCAAAAATAGTGACCTAACCCTGAAACAAGCACAAACAGTAACCTAACCCCGAAACAAGCACAGACAGTGACCTAACCCTGAAACAAGCAAAATAGTAACCTAACCCCGAAACAAGCAAAAATAGTAACCTAACCCTGAAACAAGCACAAACAGTAACCTAACCCCGAAACAAGCACAAATAGTAACCTAACCCCGAAACAAGCAAAAATAGTAACATAACCCTGAAACAAGCACAAATAGTATAAAGAAAACGAAAAAAACAACTTTATTAAAGACAATAATGGAAACAATCCACACAAAAATACAAAACCGAATTATTAAAAAACACAGATAGGAGTAATGATAATACGTTCTGGTATATCAGAAATATAGGCTTAACACCGTGTCCTGTTAGGACCAAGTAGTAGTGGTACCACCCTAGTAAAAAATAGGATAGGGTTATCCCCGGTTCAGGGTAGTCCATACAAATGATATGAAGCTATAATGGGTGTATGAGGGTTGATGATGTAGGGCGGAATTGAGCGCCACATAGAATTAAAGGGCGAGATTGACACTGCATCCAGGCATCCCAACTAATCAATTGAAAAGGACGGTTCTAAGCCGAAAAACACAATATTATCTGTGGATATAACTGAGGACCATACTGCAGTTATAAATTAAACGCATAAGTATATTGTCAGGTGGCCTCCCAAACCGGCTTATTGGAGTTGCTCGGAATGCTGATTAAGTTGCACAGAACCGTATAACAACATGGCCCCGTCGAAAAAAGAAAGTCCTTTATTCTAACTTAGTACACAGATTATCTGATGCGTCAAAATGCCAATAAAAGAACTTGATATAAATCACTGTTTTATCTTACACACCAAAGAATGATGAAATAGGCCGGCAGATACACTTCATTTAAATAAATAATGCGTTGTATATTATCTGTATCTGCATTTAGCCCAGTTTTTAATTTTTAAACATATGTATATGATAAGGGTCCCGCCAAAGGGCTTCATTAGGTTGAATTAACCATATAGCCACATAACGTTATGGTTTAGCCAATATGAAGCCAAATATGAAGGTCGTTTGGCTAAACCATAACGTTATGATTTATATCAAGTTCCTTTATTGGCATTTTGACGCATCAGATAATCTGTGTACTAAGTTAGAATAAAGGACTTTCTTTTTTCGACGGGGCCATGTTGTTATACGGTTCTGTGCAACTTAATCAGCATTCCGAGCAACTCCAATAAGCCGGTTTGGGAGGCCACCTGACAATATACTTTGCGTTTAATTTATAACTGCAGTATGGTCCTCAGTTATATCCACAGATAACATTGTGTTTTTCGGCTTAGAACCGTCCTTTTCAATTGATTAGTTGGGATGCCTGGATGCAGTGTCAATCTCGCCCTTTAATTCTATGGGGCTCTCAATTCCGCCCTACATCATCAACCCTCATACACCCATTATAGCTTCATATCATTTGTATGGACTACCCTGAACCGGGGATTTAACCCTATCCTATTTTTTACTAGGGTGGTACCACTACTACTTGGTCCTAACAGGACACGGTGTTAAGCCTATATTTGTGATATACCAGAACGTATTATCATTACTCCTATCTGTGTTTTTTAATAATTCGGTTTTGTATTTTTGTGTGGATTGTTTCCATTATTGTCTTTAATAAAGTTGTTTTTCTCGTTTTCTTTAATCTGATTTTTGGGTTATCCCCTTCCTCTGGAAGTGCCTGTACTTCCGTTATATCGTTGTTTAAGCAAAAATAGTAACCTAACCCTGAAACAAGCAAAATAGTAACCTAACCCTGAAACAAGCAAAATATTAACCTAACCCTGAAACAAGCACAAACATTGACCTAACCCTGAAACAAGCAAAATAGTAACCTAACCCTGAAACAAGCAAAATAGTAACCTAACCCTGAAACAAGCAAAATAGTAACCTAACCCTGAAACAAGCAAAATAGTAACCTAACCCTGAAACAAGCACAAACATTGACCTAACCCTGAAACAAGCAAAATAGTAACCTAACCCTGAAACAAGCACAAACATTGACCTAACCCTGAAACAAGCAAAATAGTAACCTAACCCTGAAACAAGCACAAACATTGACCTAACCCTGAAACAAGCAAAATAGTGACCTAACCCTGAAACAAGCACCTATAGTAACCTAACCCTGAAACAAGCAAAATAGTAACCTAACCCTGAAACAAGCACAAATAGTGACCTAACCCTGAAACAAGCACCTATAGTAACCTAACCCTGAAACAAACAAAATAGTAACCTAACCCTGAAACAAGCAAAATAGTAACCTAACCCTGAAGCAAGCACAAATAGTAACCTAACCCTGAAACAAACAAAATAGTAACCTAACCCTGAAACAAGCAAAATAGTAACCTAACCCTGAAGCAAGCACAAATAGTAACCTAACCCTGAAACAAGCACCTAAAGTAACCTAACCCTGAAACAAGCAAAATAGTAACCTAACCCTGAAACAAGCAAAATAGTAACCTGTGACGGAACGAGATGTTATAGTCCGCCCGCGGGTGTGCTCCAATCTGCGTATGCTTCCTTCCCCCTTTGTATTGTTTCCCCGGCCCGACTACCAAGGTTGTGACACTTGGCGTCTCGAGCGACCGGGTCTGACTTTGCACTCTTGGTGACCGACGCAGTGAAGTGGACCTTGGTGTGGACCCAGCCCGACCACTGAGGAGTGTCCCTCAGCGTCCCGAGCAGCTGGCCACTGACCCGTACGTGGACCTTTACGGTCGTGGGTCGGAACGGCTTACTTCTGCGAAGATTCGGATCTCCCAATCATGAGCGGGCCAACGGTCGATCGTTCGGAATTCGTATCTCCCCGTGGTCGATGAGACTTATCTACCCAACACTGACCTAATCTGATCTCTTGGTGATGGAGCGGGCAAACGGTCGATCGTTCGGAGCCGTTCGGATCGCGCAGCGGTCACTGGGGTATTCACGGCACAGCACCGACCTGTTCGGATCCCGCACTACCAAGAGACAGCTCGATTCGTCCGGCAGCAGTATTCGGATCGCGCGGCGGTCGAAGCGCCCACGCGTTGCCAGGTGCGCTTTCTTCAGATCTCCCGACAGTTAGCTGAGCAGGCTCGGTCGGCTGTAGATATTCGGATCGCGTGGCAGCGACGCGCGGGATGTCTTTGTTTCGTCTGGTGTGCTGAACCACGAGGGATGTCAGACACAGTTGGCAAACAGAGACACGAGACGCAGCTGCATGAACTCAAAACCAAAGACACTTTTATTTTTACAACACCTGCATTTATAACTTTTACCACGAGCTCCACATCTGGAACACCCCCTGCCCGCCCCCGGTATCATTGGCTAAGGCGCATCGGGGCGTTGCCGATTCGGAACCGGAAGGTTCGGATCGGCCATTTTACCTCCTGCTCCGCCCGATCCGAACACACGCGGCGGCAGAAAATGGCGGCAAATTTAAAACGGCATCCGTTACACAATATCAACACTTTTATTTACAGGTACTCCTTCGGCCATCTAACATGCAGGATCGTTGGTGCCACGGCACAAATACATAGTTCATTAAATATCAGTGTCCTGATCCCCTGTCTCTGGCTGAGGGTGCTGGGCCAGTCCATCACATTCCTCCCCCGCCCCAAAGTCCGACGCACCCGGTAGGACTCCTACGGGTCGTGCCGGGGTAGTCGGTACTCCACCTTCCACCAAGTTCAGATCCGACCGTCGTGACAACCCGTCAGCATTGCCATTTTGAGCCCTGGTCGATACTGATAGTGAAGTTATAGGGTTGAAGCGCAAGCTCCAACGCAACAGCCGGCCATTCTCTCCCGCCACCCGGTTTAACCACACCAGGGGATTATGGTCCGTGAGTACGGTAAATGATCGTCCATACACATATGCTGAAACTTGCGTAGGGCCCCAGACCAGAGCCAGACACTCCTTCTCCACCGCAGCATACCCCACCTCCCGGGTAACAGTTTCCTGCTAATGAAGGCCACTGGATGGTCTCCCCCGTCGTCCCCCACCTGGCTCAGGACAGCTCCCAGTCCGAACATGGACGCGTCTGTGTGAATGATAAAACGCCGGTTATAATCGGGAGCGGCCAATAGGGAGCTTGAGTCAGGGCGGTCCTTTAATTGTTGAAAAGCCCGCTCACAATCCGGGGACCACAGGACCTGTCGAGGTAGGGACTTCTTGGTCAGGTCTGTCAGGGGTTTGGCCAGATCACTATACCGGGGCACGAACTTTCGGTAATAACCTGCTGTACCCAGAAAGGCTAGGACTTGCGTCTTAGTCACGGGGGTGGGCCAGTCCAAGATAGCTTCTATTTTAGCGGGCTCAGGTCGCTGTACCCCGCACCCTACCGGTGACCCAGGTACTGCACCTCTGCCATCCCCACCTTACACTTCTCAGGCTTGAGGGTTAAATTGGCGTCCCTGATGCGCCCCAGGACCGTCCCACGTGAACCAAGTGTTCCTCCCAGCTCTGACTGTAAATGGCGATGTCGTCCAGGTACGCACACGCAAATCCCTGGAGGCCATCGAGGAGGCGATCTATTAAGCGTTGGAATGTGGCGGGGCGTTCTTCATCCCGAACGGCATGACTCTAAACTGATACAAGCCGAACGGGGTGATGAAGGCCGACTTCGGGGTCGCTCCTCGGCAAGGGGAATCTGCCAATACCCCTTGCACAGATCCACCGTGGTCAGAAAATGACCCCGGGCGATCTGGTCCAGTAACTCATCGACCCGGGGCATCGGGTAGGCGTCAGTCGTGGTGCAATCGTTCACCCGTCGGTAATCTACACAGAACCGAGTGGTCCCGTCCTTTTTGGGTACCAAAACCACGGGCGATGCCCATGGGCTGGCTGACGGCTCGATAACCCCTAGGTCCAGCATCTCCGAATCTCAGTCCGCATGGTCTCCCGGACTGCCTCCGGAAGACGGTATGCCGGCTGTCGCAGAGGCCGCTGACCGGGGGTGTCCACGGGGTGAATGGCTTGGTCAGTATAACCCGGCAGGGCGAAAAGACTTCGGAATAACCCCGAAGCAGTTGCCGTACCTGGGCCTGCTTTTCTGTCCCCAACGCCTCCCCCAGTTGCACCTGATCCACACCCGAGGGTTGTTTAGTCACCCCGGTAACTCTACCAGGGGGAACGGTTCTGTCTCCTCGCCCGCGGGAGCACATATGGCCTCCACGGTCTCCGGGCGTTCGTGAAAGGCCTTCAACATATTGACGTGGTACGTCCGCTGGATTCTGGTGTTCGCGCAACTCGCCACCACATAGGTGGTATCCCCCAGTCGGGTTACCACCTGTAGGGCCTTGCCAGGCCGCCTGCAGCTTGTTCTGCCGCTGTGGTTTCAACACCAGAACCCGCTGTCCACACAGAACGAGCGGCCTGCAAGCAGCCCGGTCGTACCACGTCTTCTGTTGAGTCTGAGCGGCCTCTACGTTTTCCCGGACCAACCCCGCCAGTTCTGCCAAGCGCTCCCGGAGCTTCAGGACATAACTCACGACGGGACCCCATCTTCCTCCTGCTCCCCTCCCACTGAGACCTAACTAGATCCAGGGGCCCCTCACCTGACGTCCGTACAGCAGCTTGAACGGAGAGTATCCGTAGATTCCTGCGGACCTCCCGGTATGCGAACAGCAAGTGGGGCAAGTACTGCTCCCAGTCTTTCTCTCATGTACAAGGCCCGAAGGAGTTGTTTCAGGGTCCATTGAATCGTTCACACAGTCCGTTGGTCTGCGGGTGATACGGGCACTGTGTAACGCCTTGACCACACAGACGCAGAGCTGCTGGAGCTCCCCGCACTAGAACGGAGAGCTGCTGCGGTGAGCTCAGCAGTAAACTGGGTCCCTTGG
Organism: Leptobrachium leishanense; assembly: GCA_009667805.1. NCBI lineage: Eukaryota > Metazoa > Chordata > Amphibia > Anura > Megophryidae > Leptobrachium > Leptobrachium leishanense. The sequence goes on from CM019067.1 coordinate 336,523,934, forward strand.
TCAGATAGATCTCGTGGAATCCACCCTCGTAAACACCCGCAGCAAAGCATCTGCTACTGTGTCCGCCTGTATGTTGGCCAAAGCCACGGCCTCAGGGTACCGGGTCGCGTAATCCACAATGGTGAGTATATACTTCTTCCCGGTAGCACTGGGTCGGGGTAATGGCCCAATAAGGTCGACGCCACCCGACTAAACGGTTCCTGGATGATTGGCATGGGGCGTAGAGGTACCTTCGGGTGATCCCCGGCCTTTCCCGCCTTCTGGCAGACAGGGCATGTGCGGCAAAATTCGGGTGTCCTCGCTAAGGCGGGGCCAGAAAAGGCCCGCGCCAACCGGTGGGTCTTCTTCTGCCCCAGATGTCCCGCCAAAGGTATATCATGTGCTAAGCGCAGGAGCTCTTGTCTTGGGCCCTGGGGAACCACCATTTGTTTCTGGGGGACCTGATTCTTCCCGGACCCTCCCTCTCGGTATATCTATATAGCAGCCCATTCTCCCACTCTATCCGGTCACTGCGGTCTCTGTCCAGTCCCTGGCCGCCCGGTCACGGTAGCCCTGCAATGTGGGATCGTCCGAGTTTGATAGCGGAGCGTCTCGGGGGAGCTCCAGGGGCAGGGGATGTCAGGAAGTCGGGGACAAGTCGGTATAGGTAGGGGCGTAGGGATCGAGCGGGGAGTGGGAGTCGGGCGGGGTGTGGGAATCGGGCGGGGTGTGGGAATCGGGCGGGGTGTGGGGAAACGTCTCACCTGGGTCCCTCTCGGAGTGCCATTGCTGTAACGTTTGCTCTGTGATCTAGTAGTGACTGGTGCGGCCGCTTCCATGGAGTATGCAGAGACCAGTCGACCCAGATCATTCCCGAGGAGCACCTCGGCTGGTAGTTGGTTCAGCAACCCCACTCTGACTACTTTCTCTCCGGATCCCCAGTCCAGGTGGACCCGGGCCGTCTCCAGCCGGAGAACCTTTCCACCAGCCACCCGTACCGCAACGGTATTCCGTAACCGGTCGTTCTGTTTGTACTGTGGGGCCGGACAACGTGATGGTAGCCCCAGAGTCTCGGAGTCCTTCAGCCGCCTTCCATTGACCCACACCGCCTGGCGATGGTGATGGCGATTATCGGCCCGGGCAGCTTGTACCGGGTCCGCCTCGTGCAGTCGCTCCCATTCCTCCGGAGCTCCGGCCAGGGAGGATCAGCGTCGTAGCAATGGTAGACTGTGGTGGTCTAGGAGATGATCTTGCCAGGTCCGGTCGGTTAGGGCAATTCTGCTTATAATGTCCGTCTTGGTTGCATCCATAGCAGCGTATGTTGGCCATGGTATTGGGGCGACTGGGGGGGCGGGCAACCAGCGGCCGGACCGTCGGCACTGGGAGTGGCGGGGCCGGGATCACTGGTCGGGGAAGCAAGGGCCGCTCCCCCCCGTGACTTTCCGCGTGTCAACATATTCATCGGCCCAAATAGCTGCTTGCTGTACAGTGTGGGGTTTCCTGTCCCGCACCCACTCCCGGATGGCGGTGGGCGTATGTTCGAAGAACTGCTCCAGCAGGAGCAGTTGCGTTATCTCGGTTACAGTCTCGGCTTTGCTTCCCAAAAACCATGTGCGTAAATCCCGCTGTAGTCGGTGGGCCCACTCCACATGGGTAGCGCGCGCTGGGTCGGCGAGAGCTCCTGAATTTAGCCCGACTGGCTTCTGGGGTCACGGCGAATCGGCTCAACAGCGCCTGCTTCACGTGCCCATAGTTGGTGGCTTCCTCATCTGGCACCGTGCGGTATGCCTCCGCGGCCCGCCCGGTCAATTTGCACGCCAGGATTCTTACCCAGTCAGTGGGAACTTCGTGGACTTGACACAACCGTCGAAATCCTGAAGATAGCTCTCTATTTCTTCGTCGGTCTCGCGGAAGTCTTTAAACGCCTGGAAGGGCACCTTTCTCCCCGGGGATCGCTCCCCTGGAGGCTGTTATCTCGCTGGCTCCGCACTTCTGCCAACCGCAGTTCGTGCTCGCGTTCCCTTTCTCGCTCTTCCTCCTGGCAGATTTCTCGAACCAGGTGCTGCATCACTGCTTCTGTCGGGGCTGCTCCGTAGAAAGCGGCCCGTTCTCGGACCTTCCTCTGTAGTGCACTTTCGTCGGCTCCAGCCGCGACGATGACCGGTGAGGTGTCGGCGGGTAGCGCTGTGCTCGCCGTACCTTGATCCAACCGTTGTAGCTCCTCTATTAGGGTGTCCCGACTCTTGGAACCCGGAGTGCCACCACGGTTTTCTAGCATGTTCCGCAAAGTGTCTCGTTTGTAGTCGGCATACACTGCCATGATGGGTTCTTCGGGGAAGTCGATAGTATTGATGGCAGAGAGCAATCCCACCGCTGCCACCAGTGTGACGGAACGAGATGTTATAGTCCGCCGCGGGTGTGCTCAATCTGCGTATGCTTCCTTCCCCTTTGTATTGTTTCCCCGGCCCGACTACCAAGGTTGTGACACTTGGCGTCTCGAGCGACCGGGTCTGACTTTGCACTCTTGGTGACCGACGCAGTGAAGTGGACCTTGGTGTGGACCCAGCCCGACCACTGAGGAGTGTCCCTCAGCGTCCCGAGCAGCTGGCCACTGACCCGTACGTGGACCTTTACGGTCGTGGGTCGGAACGGCTTACTTCTGCGAAGATTCGGATCTCCCAATAATGAGCGGGCCAACGGTCGATCGTTCGGAATTCGTATCTCCCCGTGGTCGATGAGACTTAGCTACCCAGCACTGACCTAATCTGATCTCTTGGTGATGGAGCTGGCAACGGTCGATCGTTCGGAGCCGTTCGGATCGCGCAGCGGTCACTGGGGTATTCACGGCACAGCACCGACCTGTTCGGATCCCGCACTACCAAGAGACAGCTCGATTCGTCCGCAGCAGTATTCGGATCGCGCGGCGGTCGAAGCGCCCACGCGTTGCCAGGTGCGCTTTCTTCAGATCTCCCGACAGTTAGCTGAGCAGGCTCGGTCGGCTGTAGTATTCGGATCGCGCGGCAGCGACGCGCGGATGTCTTTGTTTCGTCTGGTGTGCTGAACCACGAGGGATGTCAGACACAGTTGGCAAAGAGACACGAGACGCAGCTGCATGAACTCAAAACAAAGACACTTTTATTTTTACAACACCTGCATTTATAACTTTTACCACGAGCTCCACATCTGGAACTGCCCCGCCCCCAACAGGTATCATTGGCTAAGGCGCATCGGGGCGTTGCCGATTCGGAACCGGAAGGTTCGGATCGGCCATTTTACCTCCTGCTCCGCCCGATCCGAACACGGGCGGCGGCAGAAAATGGCGGCAAATTTAAAACGGCATCCGTTACACAATATCAACACTTTTATTTACAGGTACTCCTTCGGCCATCTAACATGCAGGATCGTTGGTGCACGGCACAAATACATAGTTCATTAAATATCAGTGTCCTGATCCCCTGTCTCTGGCTGAGGGTGCTGGGCCAGTCCATCACATAACTAACTGAAACAAGCACAAATAGAAACCTAACATTGAAACAGCAAACAGTAACTAACCTTGAAGCAGCAAAGTAACTAATCTGAAACAAGCTAAATAGTAACCTAACCTGAAACAAGAACAAGCAGTAACCCTAACATGAAAAAAGCAAAATAGTAACCTACTTGAAACAGCAAATAGTAACTACATCCTGAAACAAGCTAAATAGTACCTACCTAATGAACAAGCACAAACAGTAACCTAACCCTTACACTGAAACAGCAAAAATAGTGACCTAACCTGAAACAAGCAAAAGTAATAACCTAACCCGAAACAAGCAAAAATAGCGCGCTAATAACCCTAAAACCAGCACAAATAGTAACTAACCTGAAACAAGCAAATTAGTAACCTAACCCTAACCCGAAACAAGCACAAACAGTGACTTAACCCTGAAACAAACAAAATAGTAACCTAACCCTGAAACAAGCAAAATAGTAACCTAACCCTAAACCAAGCACAAACAGTAACCTAACCCTGAAACAAGCAATAGTTGCCTAACCCGAAACAAGCACAAACATTGACCTAACCCTGAAACAAGCAAAATAGTAACCTAACCCTGAAACAAGCAAAATAGTAACCTAACCCTGAAACAAGCACAAATAGTAACCTAACATTGAAACAAGCAAAACAGTAACCTAACCTTGAAGCAAGCAAAATAGTAACCTAACCCTGAAACAAGCTAAATAGTAACCTAACCCTGAAACAAGAACAAGCAGTAACCCTAACACTGAAACAAGCAAAATAGTAACCTAACATTGAAACAAGCAAAATAGTAACCTAATCCTGAAACAAGCTAAATAGTAACCTAACCCTAACCCTGAAACAAGCACAAACAGTAACCTAACCCTTACACTGAAACAAGCAAAAATAGTGACCTAACCCTGAAACAAGCAAAAAGAGTAACCTAACCCTAACCCTGAAACAAGCAAAAATAGCGACCTAACCCTAAAACCAGCACAAATAGTAACCTAACCCTGAAACAAGCAAATTAGTAACCTAACCCTAACCCCGAAACAAGCACAAACAGTGACTTAACCCTGAAACAAACAAAATAGTAACCTAACCCTGAAACAAGCAAAATAGAAACCTAACCCTAAACCAAGCACAAATAGTAACCTAACCCTAACCCTGAAACAAGCACAGTGACCTAACCTTGAATCAAGCAAAATAGCAACCTAACCCTGAAACATGAAAAATAGTAACCTAACCCTGAAACAAGCACAAACAGTAACCCTAACCCTAAAAGAAGCACAAACAGTAACCCTAACCCTAAAAGAAGCACAAGCAGTAACTGAACCCTAATTGCTAACCCTAGCTATGGAAAATTACCCTCCTTCTCAGCCCGGAGCATCCATTCCGACTGCAGGCAAATTTGGGTTCTTTTTTCAAGACACAACTTTTTACTGTGCCATATTTTATGGGGGGGAGGGTTCCCTGCTAATTTTACAAAAACTTTAAAATAATTTTGATCCAAAATCATTTTTCTTTTAATTTATATTTTTACACATATTATATTTTTATATTGAATTTTTCCCACCACAGGGGGCACCTTTCTCTGCAAAACTAAAGAAGGAAAAAAAATGTGTAAGAAAAATGTAAATTTTTAATCAAATGTTGTTCTTTGTTTTTTTTTAAGAGAACTTAAAATACTAAAAATAATTAATCAAATAGTATTTTTACAATTTATTTTAGTTTTAGGGGTTCCTTTCATATATATAAATATTTGCAAAGTAAATAAATAAATAATTGTTTTTTCTGTTTTTTTTTAAAAAAAGAGAGAATATTTACACTTTAAAATGTTTTAACGTTGCTTTTATTTACTTTTACAGAGAAACATCACAACCAAACAGAGGGTGCCTCTCTGTGTAAAACAAGCAGGGTGCCCCTTGTGGTAGTTGCCTGCAGGCACATGCCTACTTTTCCTAATCATACATCTGGCTCTGTTGGTAGACTGAGGCAGACAGAGCATGTGTGAAACGTGCTCAGACAGGGCAGGTTTCTTAAACCGTCCGTGCTCGGCTGCTACTTCTGCTCCTTTAATAAATAGCGCCCTGAAATTGTTTCTCTTTTTACTTTGAGAGGGGTAATTAAAAAAAAAAAAAAGCAGACAAACCTTCTCTAGAGATGATGTCCATCATGATTAAAGATTACATGAGCTGCAGAGTGTGAGGATTGATTATTACAAAGGGAATGAGTTAGCGCTGATTATGCGGCGGATTAGTTACATTGTGAAGGCACGTGTAGTGTCATTTTTGACGGGTCAAAACAAATTTCATTGAACACACAGGCGTCGAACTCTGAGTAATGCATTCCTGGCGCTGGATATAAGAGTGAACACGAGGACAGCGACGGACCATTGCCTGAGCGTCGCCAACCTCTGGTGTTTCCCCCCCCCCGTGATACAATGTGTCTCTTCTGGCTCCGCTCTCTTTTGCTGGTGTTTCCGTTGACCACACTGGTAACGAGCAGGTGGATTCCTGAACCTGCGGCGGGATGGCGGCACGGACCGGCTGCTTTCATCACCCAGGCCATATCTGTCTACAACAGCAAGACAAGCAGTGACGTCTTGTTCAGATTGCAGGGCGCTCATGCGGTGAGTACCGGGATTTTATCTTTTCAACCCTGGGATTAGTTTCCAAATAGACACCCCTGATTCCTCTCGTCCCCAAATAGACACCCCTGACCCCTCTCATCCCCAGATAGACACCCCTGATCCCTCTTGTCCCCCAAATAGATATCCCTGACTTTTCTTGTTCCCAAATAGATATTCCTGACCCCTCTCGTCTTCAAATATACACGCACCCCTGGCTTGTCTTATTCCCAAATAAACCCCACTGACCCCTCTTGCATAAAGATAGACACCCCTCCCCATAGACAGACTCCCCTTCTCCCCCAGATAGACACCATCTCCCCCTCTCCTAGCACTCAGCTACATTTCTGAACACGAGACGTCGTTCAAGAGTGAGAATTGCAAGACACACTGAGCTTGCGACGCGTTTCTCCCCACACTGCTCGCGGCGCTGCACTCAGTTTGCCTCAGTGTCAGCCTTTAACCCCTGCTTATTCGTGGCCTTTTCCTTTCCCGCATATTGATACAGGACAATCACCCCCATCCCCATGCGATCCATTACAATGTAACCAGGTAGAGATTTGTGACAAAAGGCAATTATTAGTTTGTCCAGCAGGTGACAGCTACGTCTGTGACCCGCTGCCTGTAAGACTCCTAAGGACCCCCATATCATCTCCCCTCCCCCATCCTGATCCCAAACACCATCAGAAAGTGACTATTCTGCAATTTCTGCACGGGGATACCCACCCTGGGTACTGACCCCCCCGTACATAAACGTTTCAAAAAATACACATATTGACACATACAGCGTTATTCAAAGAGTACCGAAATTCCGCCAGAATTTCTGTGCTCTTTCGTTCCCCGTACTTTGGGGAGTCAAATTCCCCGACCCTGTGAAAAATTCTGCATTTACCGCAGGGTCTCCGAAGTGCAGGGAAAAGCTGCCGAACGCATGTGAAAAAACGTGGCAAAAACCACTGAATCAATTGGAAAAACTGCTGCAAACCTAGGTGTGCATGGCTGAAAAATTTTGTTCCGTTTTTAAATAATTTATTTTCGGAATTTCGTAACTAATTTCGTTTTGTATTTCGTTTCGTTTAGTTTTGGATCGATTTGACATTTCATATATCAATTCGATAGTTGATATCAATTCGAATTTTGGATCACTAAATAATACCCCAATTAATCATATTTTGCTGTTAAAAGAAAACTTTAAGCCGTGTCACAGATTTAGTATTTGAGTTAAACAGTGAAATGAAAGTAATGTGTTTCATAAAGTCCTTTGCTGACTGTTACTTGTATTTTAAGTTAAGATCAGTTCGATAGTTAATTTCCAATTCAATAGTTGATATCAATTATTCAAATTTTTCTTTTATGTTGATGACACAGTGTAAAACAAAATAAATTCGTTATATACCATTTTATTTCGTTTCGAATTCGTATCGTATCGATTCGTTATTCGGAAGTACTTCCGAACTATGAATTATCAAATTTCGTTCCAAATTCTGAATTTTTCCGAAACGAATGCACATCTCTATGCAAAACCGCTGAACGCGTCTCATCATCCGAAAATCACAGAAAAAACAAACACGAATCGATCTGAAAAACCCCTGAAAACCTGCTGAATCTATTCGAAAACCCACCTAAAAAATACCGAATCGATCCTAAAACCGAACACCAGCCGCTGGAAAAAGCCGACAAGCCGACGAACGGATAAAAAATAATAATTAAAAAAAAATTCAAAGCTGTTTGCAAAAGATTTACTGCACAAAATTTTTTGTAATTAATAAATAAGGTCCTATGAATGATAATAAAAAGGTCTGTTACAATAAAAACCACAAAAAAGTTACTAAAAAAAATAATTAAAAATGATTATTGGAAAAAAAGTTTGCCGAAACCCCCCCAAATAAATGCCTAAAAAGTCCTAACAAATAAATAAAGATACTTTTTGCTGCACATGAAAAGAATAAATGCTTTGATAAATATTTAATTAAAACGGGAATATTTTTAACATTGAAACCTATGGGATTCGTCTGATTAAACCTGTCGAATGAAACCACTGAACATCAGGGCATTTCACTGACATTTCACTGCTGTTCAATGTGAATAGATTAACCATTCCTTCTCTATGGGGGATTTTACTGCCGCCGAACAGGCACCGAACTTGCTGGCAATTCGCCAATTATTGTTCGAACCGGCTGCTCTATGAATAGCCGATTGGCCCTGAAATGTCACCATACGGGGAATTCACTGTTCGGTGCAATTTCGGGGCCAATTCGGCTCGCTCTGAATATCTCCTATAGTTCTTACACAAACTATAAAACGTGTGTTCCGGTATCCGCTGTTACACAGTGACAGGGTGCGTTGCGCGCTGCGGAATGCGGCCGCTTCTATTTTTCTCTTTGCTGTTAGATAATCTGATGATATTAACATTAACAAAGGTTTTATTGCCGGGAAATCCAGAGGAACAGATAAGCTTCCACTGTAATGTGTATCTAAATCTTGTGGGTATTAGCGATGGTACATTCTAAAGACTCCGCTGACGTGTAATACGCACCGTAACGTAAATACAGCTCAGTCCAAAACAATACACACACATACCTCGGATAATCCGACTCCCTGTTTTGGGATCTTACGTCATAAATACTTTATTGACACATAACATAATCCTATGTATAAACAATAATAACGCAACTGCTATAGCAAGCATTTATACGGCATATAATACATACAATATAAAGCTTAATAAAGCGAATCTGTCATGTACAGGTTGACATAAACTCATATGATAATCTGTGATATTCTACCTGAGCAGCGAGCTGGAAAAACTGGATTAAAAACAAATAAAAAACAAATAAATAGATAAATATAAATATAAATAATAAATAGATATAAGGGGTTATTCAGAGAACATGTCGCCGACATTTCGGTGCTCTCTCGTTCTCCGCACATCCCTGCACTTCGGGGAATCAAAGTTCCTCACCCTGCGGCGAATTCAGAATTCACCACAGGGTCCCCGGATTGCAGGGAAAACCCACCGCAACCCGACATAATCATGCCGCAAACCCCCCGAAAACCCACCAGAACCGCTGCAAAATCTACGCTGAACACAAGGGGAAAAAAAACGAGCTGCCGAACACAGCACAGAGCGGCTGCTGGAAAAAGCCGACAAGCTGATGAACGGGGTAAAAAAAGAAAAACAATACGATTGAAAGTTTGAAATTTGAAAAGCTGTTTGCAAAAAAAACTACTGAACGAAAATGACTGGAATATACATATAAAATCATATGAACGATAATAAAAAGGGCTGATACAGAAAAAAAGAAAAAACTATTTAAAATAAAAATGGGAAAAAATGGCCGAAAAAATCCTGAAAAATGCCTAAAACATCCTAAAAATCAATAAAGAGACTTTTTGCTGCAGATTAAAATAATAAACGGTTTATTAGATACTAGATGTAAAGCCTGCCCAGAGGGCAGTCTATTGAAAAGTGTGGTGTGTATGAATGTTTGTCGAAAGGAAAACACAGAAGCATCAAGTAACGTTAAATATCTTTAGTGACTATTTCGAATAAATTTCTTTAAACACAACATTTTTAGTAAAACATGCATCAGTCTTGTGCTCTGCCGAGTTTATTCTGATGGGTTTTGCAGTTGTTTATTCCGGTGTGCTTGGCACCGTGCGTGGATCAGTGACGTTTAATGTGCTGCGCTCTGTACGGGATATTGTGCTGTGCTCAGCTCGGTGGCATTTATTGTGCTTGGCTCTGTGGCGTTTATAGTGCTTGGCTCTGTGGCGGCTATTGTGCTTGGCTCTGTGGCGTTTATTGTGATGTACTCAACTCTGTGGCGTTTATTGTGCTCGCTCTGTGGTGGCTATTGTGCTGTGCTCAGCTCTGTGGCGTTTATTGTGCTGTACTCAGCTCTGTGGCGTTTATTGTGCTCAGCTCTGTGGCGTTTATTGTGGTTGGCTCTGTGGCGTTTATTCAGTTGTGCTCGGCTATGTGCTTGGCTCTGCGGCGTTTATTCAGTTGTGCTCGGCTATGTGCTTGGCTCTGCGGCGTTTATTCAGTTGTGCTCGGCTATGTGGCGTTTATTCAGTTGTGCTCGGCTATGTGCTTGGCTCTGCGGCGTTTATTCAGTTGTGCTCGGCTCTATGTGCTTGGCTCTGCGGCGTTTATTCAGTTGTGCTCGGCTATGTGCTTGGCTCTGTGGCGTTTATTCAGTTGTGCTCGGTATGTGCTCGGCTATGTGGCGTTTATTCAGTTGTGCTCTGCTATGTGCTTGGCTCTGCGGCGTTTATTCAGTTGTGCTCTGCTATGTGCTTGGCTCTGCGGCGTTTATTCAGTTGTGCTCGGCTATGTGCTGGCTCTGCGGCGTTTATTCAGTTGTGCTTGGCTATGTGCTTGGCTCTGCGGCGTTTATTCAGTTGTGCTCGGCTATGTGCTTGGCTCTGCGGCGTTTATTCAGTTGTGCTTGGCTATGTGCTTGGCTCTGCGGCGTTTATTAAGTTGTGCTCGGCTATGTGCTTGGCTCTGTGCTATGTGCTATGTGCTTGGCGTTTATTCAGTTGTGCTCGGCCAGCTGCGTGCGCATCCTACCTCGCAAGACGCTTTTGGTGTTCTTGCGGCGGTGGGATGCGCGCGCACCTGGCTGGGTGAAAGTTAAAAAAAAATACTTCCCTGAATCGGCCCCGATCCTCCAGCGGTGACCGGCTGCCGAGCGGGCTGCTCAGCCGGCCTCCAGCCTCAGGCGGGCCCCCGGCTCGGCTTGGGCCTACAGGCCCAGCCGAGTCGGGAAATCGCCTGAGCCTAGAGGCCGGCTGAGCAGCCCGCTCGGCAGCCGCTCAGCGCTGGAGGATCGGGGCCGAAGTTTAAAAAAACATACATAGCCCCATAGGTCGTCCCTGAGCTCCAGCGGGGCCCGGCGGCCTGCTCGACGGGCCTCCAGGCTCAGGCGAGCCCCCGGCTCGGTTTGGGCCTACAGGCCCAGCCGAGCCGGGGACTCGCCTGAGCCTGGAGGTCCGCCGAGCAGGCCGCCGGTCCCCGCTGGAGCTCAGGGACGAAATACCCATAACATACTCAGATACATGGGCCCTGAACTCCAGCGGGGACCTCCTCCGGTCGGGCTGCTCGGCCGGCCTCCAGGCTCAGGCGAGCCCCCGGCTCGGCTTGGGCCTACAGGCCGAGCCGGGACTCGCCTGAGTCTAGAGGCCGGCCGAGCAGCCCGCTCGGCCGGAGGAGGTCACCGCTGGGGAATCAGAGGCCGTGGTACACTAAACATACATATCCCCCTAATGCGTCCCTGTGCTCCAGCGGTGACCGGCTGCCGAGCGGCCTGCTCGGCCGGCTTTCACGCTCAGGCGAGGCCCCGGCTTGGCCTGGGCCTACAGGCCCAGCCGAGCCGGGGACTCGCCTGAGCCTGGCCGAGCAGGCCGCTCGGCAGCCGGTCACCGCTGGAGAATCGGGGACTAAATACCCAAAACTTACGCCCATAAATCAGCCCAGAGCTCGACCGGTGACCTCCTCCAGCTGAGCGGGCTGGTCGGCCGGCCTCCAGACTCAGGACAGCCCCCGGCTCGGCTTGGGCCTACAGGCCCAGCCGAGCCGGGGACTGTCCTGAGTCTGGACGCCGGCCGACCAGCCTGCAACAGTCGAATGACTGCCACCGGTTGAGCTACGGGCCGATGTACACATACTCACCCACATGGGCCCTTAGCTCCTCCAGCGATGGTCAGCCCGCTTCCAGCATCTTCAATCTCCATTGGACGCCGGAAATGACGTCGCGAAAGCCTTTGACCCCGGGTCAACATGCCAGGGTCAAAGGCTCGTGACATCATGCCGGCGACCAGCGGAAAGAGAGGACGCTGCAAACGGGACCGCCATCGCCGGAGAAGCTAAGGGCCCATGTGGGTGAGTATGTTTAGCCTACAATCCCCCTACATTGACTCGGGGCTCCAGCGGTGGCTGTCACAGGCTGTTCGGCGGCCTCCTAGCTCAGGCGAGCCCCCGGCTCACCTGGGCCTGTAGGCCAAAGGCAAGCCGGGAGCTCGCCTGAGCTTGGAGGCCGCCCGAGCAGCCTGTGACAACCACCGCTGGAGCTCCGGGCTAATGTAGGTGAGTATATGCTCTCAACACCCCACCTTTCTAAGTCGGCCGGTATCCAAGCTTAAGGAAAGCCCCCGGCTTGGCGTGGGCCTAGAGGTCCAGCCGAGCCGGGGACTCGCCTGGGCCGGGAGGCTCAGGCGAGTCCCCGGCTCGACTGGGCCTCTAGGCCCAAGCCGAACCGGGGGCTTGCCTTAATCCTGGATACCGGCCGAGCTATAAAGGGTGGGTTTTGAGAGCATATACTCACCTACATCGGCCTCGAGTCCTGCGCCAGTTGAAAACATACTCACCCACATCGGCCCTTACATCCTCCAGCGATGGCGGTCTCAGCTCACAGCGCCCTCTCTCTCTTTCTCAGTTGGTCGCCGGCATGATGTCACGAAAGCCTTTGACCCCGGGTCAAAGGCTTTCGTGACATCATGCCGGCGACCAACTGAGAAAGAGATAGAGGGCGCTGTGAGCTGAGACCGCCATCGCTGGAGGATGTAAGGGCCGATGTGGGTGAGTATGTTTTGGCAACTTACACCCTACATAGGCCCGGAACTCCAGCTGGGGCTGTAGCAGGCTGCTCGGCCGGCCTCCTAGCTTAAGCGAGCCCCCGGCTTGCCTTGGGCCTACGGGCCCAGCTGAGCCGGGGGCTCGCCTATGCTAGGAGGCCGGCCGAGCAGCCTGCAACACTCGGCCAAACTGCTGGCTACTCGCCTGAGCATGGAGGCCGGTCGGCAGCCGGTCACCGCTGGAGCTCAGGGACGCAGTAGGGGGTTATGTATTTTTTGTGTACCGCGGTGACCTCTTCCGGCGGAGCGGGCTGCTCGGCCGGCCTCTAGACTCAGGCGAGTCCCCGGCTCGGTCTGGGCCTGTAGGCCCATGCCGAGCCGGGGGCTCGCCTGAGCCTGGAGGCCGGTCGAGCAGCCCGCTCGACCGGAGGAGGTCACCGCTGGAGTTCTGGGCCGAATTTTTCGATTGTGTTATGGGTATTTCGTCCCTGAGCTCCAGCGGGGACCGGCGGCCTGCTCGGCGGACCTCCAGGCTTAGGCGAGTCCCCGGCTCGGCTGGGCCTGTAGGCCCAAACCGAGCTGGGGGCTCGCCCGAGCCTGGAGGCCCGCCGAGCAGGCCGCCGGTCCCCGTTGGAGCTCAGGGACGACGTATGGAGTTATGTATGTTTTTTTTGAACTTCGGCCCCGATCCTCCAGCGCTGAGCGGATGCCGAGCGGGCTGCTCAGCCGGCTTCTAGGCTCAGGCGAGTCCCCGGCTCGGCTTGGGCCTACAGGCCCAGCCGAGCCGGGGACTCGCCTGAGCCTAGAGGCCGGCTGAGCAGCCCGCTCGGCAGCCGCTCAGCGCTGGAGGATCGGGGTGGATTTAGGTGAGTATGTTTTGCGAGCGGGCTGCTCAGCCGGCCTCTAGGCTCAGGCGAGTCCCCGGCTCGGCTGGGCCTGTAGGCCCAAGCCGAGCCGGGGACTCGCCTGAGCCTAGAGGCCGGCTGAGCAGCCCGCTCGGCAGCCGGTCACCGCTGGAGGATCGGGGCGGATTTAGGTGAGTATGTTTTGCGAGCGGGCTGCTCAGCCGGCCTCTAGGCTCAGGCGAGTCCCCGGCTCGGCTGGGCCTGTAGGCCCAAGCCGAGCCGGGGACTCGCCTGAGCCTAGAGGCCGGCTGAGCAGCCCGCTCGGCAGCCGGTCACCGCTGGAGGATCGGGGCCGATTTAGGTGAGTATGTTTTGTGAACTTCAGCCCCGAACCTCCAGCGCTGACCGACTGCCGGCGGCCTATTCGGCGGACCTCTAGGCTCAGGCGAGTCCCCGGCTCGGCTGGGCCTGTAGGCCCAAACCGAGCCGGGGGCTCCCTTGAGCCTGGAGGCCCGCCGGCAGCCGGAGGACGGTCAGCGCTGGAGGATCGGGGCATCTGGCGGCCGTGTAAACACGGGTAGCTGCGCGCGGCTCGTGCCGTTTTTTTTTTTTTCACGCGGCCGGCACGCGCAGCTACCTGTGTGTTTTAACGGCCGCTTTCAAAAGTCCGTCGCGCATGCGCAGACGGCTTTTGGCGACGGACGTTTTTAGGCTTATTCTATTATAGTATAGATTGGATTAAAACGGGAATATTTTTAACATTGAAACCTATGGGATTCGTCTGATTAAAGCTGCCGAATGAAACCACTGAACATCAGGGCATTTCACTGACATTTCTCTGCTGTTAAATGTGAATAGATTAACCATTGCTTCTCTATGGGGATTTCACTGGCGTTGAACTGACACCGTACGTGCCGGCAATTCACCAAAATTTGGCGAACTCTCTGCTCTCTGAATAGCCGAATGGCCCCGAAATGTCACCGTAAGGTGACATTTCAGGGCCAGATTCACTCTCTCTGAATAAACCCCTTTAAAGAAACAGATATCCAAAAATTCTTAAATTCTACAGCGTAGAGGTTTGTGCTGACCTGCTCTGTGCTGAGGTTCGAGCGGCAGAGGGCTGAGGAACCCTTCTACAGGCACAAACCCCCTGCTCCAGGGTATGTTGGCGTGCTGACAAGGTGTCCAGCATACCTGAGTGTGCATTGCATGGTAATAAGGGAATAGACAGCACCGGCAGGTTGTGGCAAGTTGATGTTTATTCATGGAATAACAAATATCTTCAATATATGCGTCACAACATACAACAGCAAAAATATTATTACACACACCCCGCTGGCCCAGGTAAAGTCACACGTTTTAATATCTGGTCGTGCTGCCTTTTGTTGTGATTGCGTCAAGCATTCGCCGTGGCATCGTTTTGCTGTGTTTGCGTCACGCATTCGCCTTATGTGGACAAGCTCATGCGATGTCACAGCATTTATTGGCATCCAGGGCGGCATTAATTTGTGGCCACGATCTTGTATTGTTGATGGTAGAGTTGCGGCGCTGCGTAAAGTCTTCTCCAGCACATTATCCCAAAGATTAACCTCAATGGGGTTAAGGTCTGGACTGTGCGGTGGCCAATCCATGTGTGAAAATGATGTCTCATGCTCCCTCAACCACTCTTGCACAATTTCCCGATGAATCCTGGCATTGCCATCTTGGAATATGCCCGCTGTGCCATCAGGGAGAAAAAACCCATTGATGGAAAAACCTGCTCATTCAGTATATTCAGGGAGTCACATGACCTCATTTTATGCTGAAACATATTAACCCCTGCAGTAATTATCTAATGGAAGGCGAGAGCACCTATTGGCGGAGTTACATGGAGGTGGGGGACCTTTTTTGGCCAGGCATTGTGTGTGTGTGTGTGTGTGTGTATAAATGATCATCATATGGAGGCACTCGAGGGACTTGCATAAAATCAAGAAACTTTATTATATATTATTTAAAACCTGTCTTCACCACTTTGATACTAAATTAAATAATGTTACAACTTAAAGTGCATCAATCACACCCAAAACTACTTTAGCTCTTCCAAAAGTTCTCCCAAATCTGCATATACTATCAGGGTTATTCAAAGAGAATCGAAAAGTCATCGCACGTTCGGTGACTTTTCGTTCTCTTCAATTTGGTGCGATTCGGCGATCCCATTTCGGTGACCCTGCAATGTATTCTGCAAGCACCACAGGGCCATCAAAGGGAAAGATGCAGGGAAAAGCTGCCGCAAACCCGCCGAAGACTCACCGCAAAACCCAGGCGAATGCACACCGAAACCCGCAAAAACATCTGGATTAACCCCGCCGAACACACCAGAGAAACCCAATCAGGAGCTGATCAGAGCACAGAGCAGCCACCGGAAAAAGCCGACACCGCAGGCGAATGGAGTGAACAAAAAAGCAGTACGTTTGAATGTTTGAAAAGTGAAACACTGTTTGCAAAGAAACTACAGAACAAAAATGTCTGGAATTTACATATAAAATCCAATGAATGATCATAAAAAGGTCTGTTACAGAAAACAGAAGAAACAATTTAAAAAAAAAACGTAAATTGTTTTTTCGCAAAAACAAATCCTGAAAAATACCTAAAAGATCCTAAAAAAAACTATAAATAAAGAGACTTTTTACTGCAGAATATTATAATAAACGGTTTATTAGATATTGGATTAAAACGGGAATATTTTTAACATTGAAGCATATGGGATTCACCTGAATAAACCTGCCGAATGAAAACACCGCACAGCAGGGCATTTCACTGATATTTCTCTGCTATTCAATGTGAATAAATTAATCATTGCTTCTCTATCGGGGATTTCACTGCCGCCGAACAGGCAACGTATGTGCAGGTAATTTCCCAACATTTGGCGAACTGCCTGCTCTCTCAATAGTCGAATGGCCAGGAAAGGTAACCGAACGCTGAATTTCACTGTTCAGTTAACTTTCGGCCACAATTCGGATCTCTTTGAATAACTCTGAATGTGTTACTAAACTGCTGAAAAATGGAGAGTGTTTTCAAAACCCCCTGTAAAGCAAATCCCTGAGCTTCCTGATTCCTCAGGAGAGAGCTGCGGCATGCCGCGTGACGTGTTTCCCTGGGGAGGTATTTATGACTGCACACAGACACTCCCCCAGAGCTCTGGCATGCCGCGTGACGTGTTTCCCTGGGGAGGTATTTATGACTGCACACAGACACTCCCCCAGAGCTCTGGCATGCCGTCTGACATGTTTCCCTAGGGAGGGATTTATGACTGCATAGAGACACTCCCTCAGAGCTCATCCAAAAGTGCCGCGATCACCACCGCTGGGAGCCCACAAGCCAGGCGCCGAGCCTCCAGGAATGGGGGCGCCGAAACTCCCCTCACAAACAGCACCAAATAGAAAAGATCCTGGACTCAGGCAGCTGCAACGCGTGAGTTTATTCAAAAGGGTAGCATCTCACCACCTCGGAACAGTGACGTTTCGGCCACAGACGGCCTTAATCATACTCCCTCAGAGCTGTGACAAGCTGCATGACTTGTTTCCCTGGGGAGGGATTTATGACTGCACACAGACACTCCCCCAGAGCTGCGGCATGCCACCTGACGTGTTTCCCTAGGGAGGTATTTATGACTGCACACAGACACTCCCTCAGAGCTGCAGCATGCCACCTGACGTGTTTCCCTAGGGAGGTATTTATGACTGCACACAGACACTCCCTCAGAGCTGCAGCATGCTGCATGATGTGATTCCCTAGGGAGGTATTTATGACTGCACACAGACACTCCCCCAGAGCTGTGGCATGCTGCGTGACGTGTTTCCCTAGGAAAGTATTTATGACTGCACACAGACACTTCCTCAGAGCTGCAGCATGCCGCGTGACGTGTTTCCCTGGGGAGGTATTTATGACTGCACACAGACACTCCCCCAGAGCTGCAGCATGCCGCGTGACGTGTTTCCCTAGGGAGGTATTTATGACTGCACACAGACACTCCCCCAGAGCTGTGGCATGCTGCGTGACGTGTTTCCCTAGGAAGGTATTTATGACTTCACACAGACACTCCCTCAGAGCTGCAGCATGCCGCGTGACGTGTTTTCCTAGGGAGGTATTTATGACTGCACACAGACACTCCCCCAGAGCTGCAGCATGCTGCATGATGTGTTTCCCTGGGGAGGGATTTATGACTGCACACAGACACTCCCCCAGACCTGCAGCATGCCGTGTGACATGTTTCCCTAGGGAGGGATTTATGACTGCACAGAGACACTCCCCCAGAGCTGCGGCATGCCGCGTGACTTGTTTCCCTAGGGAGGTATTTATGACTGCACACAGACACTCCCTCAGAGCTGCAGCGTGCCACGTGATGTGATTCCCTAGGGAGGTATTTATGACTGCACACAGACACTCCCTCAGAGCTGCAGCATGCCGCGTGACGTGTTTCCCTAGGGAGGTATTTATGACTGCACACAGACACTCCCTCAGAGCTGCAGCGTGCCACGTGATGTGATTCCCTAGGGAGGTATTTATGACTGCACACAGACACTCCCTCTAAGCTTCGGCATGTCGCATGACATGTTTCCCTGGGGAGGTATTTATGACTGCACACAGACACTCCCTCGAAGCTTCGGCATGTCGCATGACATGTTTCCCTGGGGAGGGATTTATGACTGCACACAGACACTCCCCCAGAGCTGCGGCATGCCACATGACGTGTTTCCCTAGGGAGGTATTTATGACTGCACACAGACACTCCCTCAGAGCTGCAGCATGCTGCATGATGTGATTCCCTAGGAAGGTATTTATGACTGCACACAGACACTCCCCCAGAGCTCTGGCATGCCGCGTGACGTGTTTCCCTGGGGAGGTATTTATGACTGCACACAGACACTCCCCCAGAGCTCTGGCATGCCGTCTGACATGTTTCCCTAGGGAGGGATTTATGACTGCATAGAGACACTCCCTCAGAGCTCATCCAAAAGTGCCGCGATCACCACCGCTGGGAGCCCACAAGCCAGGCGCCGAGCCTCCAGGAATGGGGGCGCCGAAACTCCCCTCACAAACAGCACCAAATAGAAAAGATCCTGGACTCAGGCAGCTGCAACTCGTGAGTTTATTCAAAAGGGTAGCATCTCACCACCTCGGAACAGTGACGTTTCGGCCACAGACGGCCTTAATCATACTCCCTCAGAGCTGTGACAAGCTGCATGACTTGTTTCCCTGGGGAGGGATTTATGACTGCACACAGACACTCCCCCAGAGCTGCGGCATGCCACCTGACGTGTTTCCCTAGGGAGGTATTTATGACTGCACACAGACACTCCCTCAGAGCTGCAGCATGCTGCATGATGTGATTCCCTAGGAAGGTATTTATGACTGCACACAGACACTCCCCCAGAGCTGTGGCATGCTGCGTGACGTGTTTCCCTAGGAAGGTATTTATGACTGCACACAGACACTTCCTCAGAGCTGCAGCATGCCGCGTGACATGTTTCCCTGGGGAGGGATTTATGACTGCACACAGACACTCCCCCAGAGCTGCGACATGCCGCGTGATGTGTTTCCCTAGGGAGGGATTTATGGCTGCACAGCAGGAGATACATTTTATGGGCTCCAGAATGTTCCCCTAAAGTTACAATACATTGGACATAACTGCTGATATACTGTAGTTCCCGGAATTGCTGGCGTTGCTTTCTGTGCCTGTAACAGACACTGACAGGGTTATTCAGAGAAAGTTGAAACTCGGGAGATCTTTTGGAGAAGTGAAAATTCTAGGTAAAAACCAGAAAAATTCTCCCTTTTATCTCACTTTCCAAATCAGTTATTTTGACCTAGAATTTTCCCTTCTCGATTAGTTCTCCAGAGTTTCACCTTTCTCTGAATAACCCTGCGTGTGTCACTGCAGCATCATGAGGCACCAGGCTGTATTAGCAAGGCTAGACCAGAAGAGGGAGCCTGTCAAAAACTGCATACGGTATGTAAATGTACTGCAGAGCTAACACAGTACATTTATACTGTGTGTGTGTATATTTGTGTGTGTTTACGTGCATGTGCACATTTGTGTGTTTTTGTGTTTGTGAGTGTGTGTGCATATTTCTGTGTTTTTATGTTTGACGTTAAGTGTGTGTTGACTTTTTGTGTGTGTGCACATTTGTATTTGTGTAAGTGTGCATTTACGTGTGTCTGTGTGTAATTGTTGATCTGATGTGAGTTTGTGTGTGTGAGTTTGTACATTTATGTATTTGTGGTGGTGAAAGGGTTAAGTAGTAATTTAAGGTCACTTTTCCATCAAACTATTCCTCCCTGCCAGTGGTTTTATGGAAAACCTCTTCCTAGTGAAGGGGTTAAATAAAACCCTGATTCCTTTATTTTTCCAGACATGGAATACACCGTCGTTTAGTTGACACATTGCTCTATTATGTTTTTTTTCCTCTTATAATAAACAGAATTTTGCTGAGCCCTGAGTTGGAGTGCGATGGTGGTGGTGGTGGGGGGGCTTTACCCTGATTAACAGAGGCTGCAGACCCCGATTTAAAGCCCACCTATCCCTGCCCAGTGCGCCCTCACCTACAGTCACAGGACAGTAATCACAGCTCTTTATGATGTAATAATATTGTCACTGAGCTCGTTTTACATTTGACTTTTTAAAGGGATTATTATATTTAAATAGGGCTAAACACACAAAGCGCTTTATTATCTCCCTACAGGCGTTTATTAGTCTGAAACCCTGACATTTGGAACGGAACGTCCACAAGCGCCTGACCTTTCTCTAGATAAAGGAGAAGAAGTCACAATCAGCGGCCGCGTGGCTTTATAATCCAGGAGGGTTTCATGTATACAGGCGCTCGTATACAGAATAACAAGATACTGAGGGTTTACACAAATCATACACTTATACTTTATAAACACGCAACGGCAAACTGATTAGTTACAGAGAGAGGATTGTAACTAATGTAAATACACATTACTGTGAGCTTATTGCTGTGTGGAGCTCTGTGATACACTCATACATACCGCACATTAATGTGAGGTTTATTGCTGTGGATTCTGTGATATGCTCATACACACTGCACATTACTGTGAGTTTTATTGCTGTGGATCTCTGTGATACACTCATACATACCGCACATTAATGTGAGGTTTATTGCTGTGGATTCTGTGATGCGCTCATACACACTGCACATTACTGTGAGTTTTATTGTTGTGGATCTCTGTGATACACTCATACACACTGTACATTACTGTGAGTCTTATTGCTGTGGATCTCTGTGATACACTCATACACACTGCACATTACTGTGAGTCTTATTGCTGTGGAGCTTTGTGATACGCTCATACACACTGCACATTACTGTGAGGTTTGTTGCTGTGGAGCTCTGTAATACGCTCAAACACACCGCATGTTATCGTGAGTTTTATTGCTGTGGATCTCTGTGATAGACTCATACACAGCGCACATTACTGTGAGTTTTATTGCTGTGGAGCTCTGTGATACACTCATACAGCGCACATTACTGTGAGTTTATTGCTGTGTGGAGCTCTGTGATACACTCATACACACTGCACATTACTGTGAGTCTTATTGCTGTGGATCTCTCTGATACACTCATACACACTGCACATTACTGTGAGTTTTATTGCTGTGGAGCTTTGTGATACGCTCATACACACTGCACATTACTGTGAGGTTTGTTGCTGTGGAGCTCTGTGATACGCTCATACACATCGCATGTTAGCGTGAGTTTTATTGCTGTGGATCTCTGTGATACACTCATACACAGCACACATTACTGTGAGTCTTATTGCTGTGGATCTCTGTGATATGCTCATACACACCACACATTACTGTGAGTCTTATTGCTGTGGAGCTCTGTGATACAATCATACACATGGCACATTACTTTGAGTCTTATTGCTGTGGATCTCTGTGATACACTCATACAGCCGCAGTAGGAATTCTGTGTTACCCGTGTACTGATGTTTAATACATTCCACTCGCTTTACATGCCAGAAATTTCAGAATGAAAGTCTCAGCCGAGCAGACGTTTCCTGTTCTCAGAGTTTCGTTGTGATGTCGTAACATTAAACGTAGTCATGTGTGTCAGGATGAGCGGGGGCCGAGCTTATTGTACAATATAAGAAGATGTCATCTTGCACAAGACGCGTGTGACTTCACAGTTAAATAGCCGGGACACGTTCCAGTCCTCCTGCTCTTGCTCCGTCTCACTGTAACTTCTCGGAGGATTTAGAGAGACACAGTAACAGGGCGAGTCTGGGTCGCCGGGGACGGGTGATAATCTTAATAACATTTCACGAACGTTCTGGTAAAGGGGATTAAGTACCGATATTGAAGCCTCAGTCCTGATCCGGATCCTGCGACATGGAGAGCTGGTTGCAGCTGTGTCTGGTGTTTGCTACGTCTTTGCTGTACGCCGCGTCCTTCCCTCGCTTCTTGTGGAGCTCCGGGGACTCTGAGTTCATATGGAAGGCTGTGGCCATCTACAACGACGAGCACAGCTCCGGCTTTCTCTTCAAACTCCTCCCAGGAGGAGCGCAGGACAAGCAGGTATGGGGCAAGGTGGGAATTCGCGGCAGGCATTGAGCCACATCAAAGCCTTATCCATGACTATCCATTAGAATCGCATGCTGTGAGAGCCACATTACCACGAACCTAAGCTCATCCGTAGCCATTACCACCTCCGAGGGTACGACCTGTACCTCACTGCACCCTCTTCACAGCATATCTTCCTCCGTCCTATACCACGGTGTCATTCTAACAGCAGAAAAGCAATATGTTCCTGATTTATGAGATTTTTTATCTATAATTTAGAACTTTAAGACATTACGATGACAGTAAATAAAGATATTACTGGTTCCCTTTCACTCAAAAAAAAAAACACACCAAAAATCCCATGTAAGCACCTTAAACACAAACACAGAGCCATAGAGCAGGACGTTCAAACCATATTATCAAGGTTATACAAGGGATGTGGTGGAAACCGCGCAGTGTATCAAGCCCATATATCAGGAGAGAATCCAGTCTCCAGGCAGAATATGCAGGAAACCCACAGAAAAAAGATCAAAAAGTGTCTGTGAGACTGGGAGCACAATAAAAAGGTCTCAGCAAGTAAAACTTCAAATTTAGCTTTTATTATATTACCAATTAAAAATCATCGCTTTGTGAAGATCAATACATTTAAAACTCATTATATAGCACATTACAAAACTCATTATGAGATTCACTATAAAGCACATTAAAAAACTCATTATAAAACACATTATAAAGCATATTACAAAACTCATTATAAAACACATTATAAAGCACATTACAAAACTCATTATAAAACACATTATAAAGCATATTACAAAACTTATTATAAAACACATTATAAAGCATATTACAAAACTCATTATAAAACACATTATAAAGCATATTACAAAACTCATTATAAAACACATTATAAAGCATATTACAAAACTTATAATAAAACACATTATAAAGCATATTACAAAACTTATTATAAAACACATTATAAAGCATATTACAAAACTTATTATAAAACACATTATAAAGCATATTACAAAACTCATTATAAAACATATTATAAAGCATATTACAAAACTTATTATAAAACAGATGATAAATATCATTATACAACTCAATATAAAACACATGATAAATATGATTATAAAATGCATTATAAAACGCATGATAAAACACATGATGGAACGAATTATAAAACTCAGTATTAAATATATTACAAAACACATTATAAAGCACATTACAAAACACATTATAAACCAGATGATAAAACAGATGATAAAACAGATGATAAATATCATAAAACGCATGATAAAACACATGATGGCACACATTATAAAACTCATTACAAAACTCATTACAAAACTCATTATAAAACAGATGATAAAACAGATGATAAATATCATTATACAACACATTATAAAACACATGGTGAAACACATGGTGAAACACATTATAAATCACATTACAAAATGCATTATAAACCAGATGATAAAACAGATGATAAATATCATAAAACGCATGATAAAACACATGATGGCACACATTATAAAACTCATTACAAAACTCATTACAAAACTCATTATAAAACAGATGATAAAAGAGATGATAAATATCATTATACAACACATTATAAAACACATGGTGAAACACATTATAAATCACATTACAAAATGCATTATAAACCAGATGATAAAACAGATGATAAATATCATAAAACGCATGATAAAACACATGATGGAACACATTATAAATCTCATTACAAAACTCATTATAAAACTCATTATAAAGCACATTACAAAACTCATTATAAAACTCATTATAAAGCACATTACAAAACTCATTATAAAACAGATGATAAATATCATTATAAAACACATGGTGAAAACATGGTGAAACATATTATAAAACACATGATAGAAACACGTGATACAACTAATTATAGACACATTATAAAACACATAATAAAACACATGATAATCTAATTATAAAAAAAATTATAAAACACATTATAAAAAACAGAATGAAACTCATTATAAAACACATTAATAAACACATTATAAAGCACATCATAAAACTAATTATAAACACACTTTAAAACACACTATAAAACACATGATAAAACTAATTATAAACACATTATAAAACACATAATAAATCACATGATACAATTAATTATAAACAAATTATAGAACACATTATAATACACATGATAAAACTCATTATAAAACACATTAGTAGACACATTAAATAACACATGCTGCTGTTTTTTTCTTTGTTTGAAGTGATTTGATGTAAAAAGGAAAAATAAAGTTAGGTTTTGATCTCTTGTTTCCTTTTTGTGTATTTTTCCCATGATGCAACATGTACCAAAAGCTTTGCCTTGTGGCACGTGTTTATTTAATCTATAGTATGTAAGAGTTAATGAGGTAGAGGAGGGAATGTTTAGATAAAACTGTATTGTTCTCCAGGCTGAGATAAGAGCTGGCAGCTGAATGAGGTAAGACAGGAAACGTAAAAGACTTCCAGTCTACCCCTGGTGATGTCCTTTGAATACATCCCACATAATACAATGATGTGAGTCGTGTAACAGCAATCATATAGCATGGAAACAAAGAGTTAAATAAAGCTATCAGTCACTTCCGGAACATAAATATATATTTATTCACATATAAAAGAGAAACAATGTGTATTTATATCCTTGGATTGTGTAACATTCACATTTTGACAAAACACTCCTTGGGGGCCGGAGACGAGAGTAAGAGAGCTTTAATAATGATTATTTATAGAAAACCAGCATGTCTAACACCCCGGCACACCGGCAAAACACTCGCCCGGTCATAACAATAACTTGTCACAAAATGCCTTGGGTGGAAAACTATTTAAAACATAAATCAATTCACTCAGGTTACACATTGTACACAATGAACTGGGGGCGTGTCCAAGAGGACTGGGAGTGAGGACTAAGGATGGAGAAATGAGAAATAAAAGTAATAATTATACAATTAGAAAAATCATATTATAATAATCATAGTAATAATAACAAATCTAAATAATAATAATTATTATTCATTTTAGCTTTTATTGTTATTATTATTATTATTATTATTACTCAAATAGACATTATAATAATAGAGTAATAATAATAATAATAATAATAATAATCCCAAAGATGAATTTACAACAAGACTATTGCAAGGAAAACGTTTGTGCACGCGGTGCAGCTTTTAGAAAATCTTTTCTCTTTAGCTACCAAGGCTGGTGTATGTTATGATGGGTGGGTGATAGATAAGCATACTTAATAATCTATTTCTGTATATTTATATTTAAAAAAAATAATAGTAACAATAGTAGAAATAATAAAAAATGATAATACTAGTAATAATAAAATAAAATAATAAAAGCAATAAAATAATAAAATAAAATCCTATTAATAATTAAAAATAATAAAAGCTGTAAATGTAATAATAATAGAAAGAGAAATAAACATAATTATAGTAGAAAAAATAATTCTGGTAATGCTTCTAAAGAGTTATTTACAAATGTAAAATGTGCAGACAATGGTGCAGTTTTTATAAAATTCCTTCTCTTTAGCTGCCATGGCTGATGTATTATATGATGAGCATGTGATGGATAATCCTGCCTGGTAATTGGACCTACTTTTGTATTTTGTAATATAAATAATATTTTAATCTATGCATTGTATAAACTCACGATTAAGAGCCAGTAGGGGATTAAACTTCATGACAGGATTGTGCGTCCTGTGTCATTGTACACAATGTACACAGATCATTCAACCTGATGGTACACGATGTACACAGATCATTCACCCTGCTGTTACAATGTATCCAGAGCATTCACCCTTTTGTTACACAATGTATCCAGAGCATTCACCCTGATGATACACAATGTATCCAGAGCAGTCATCCTGCTGATACACAATGTATCCAGAGCATTCACCCTGCTGATACACAATGTATCCAGAGCATTCACCCTGCTGATACACAATGTATCCAGAGCATTCACCCTGCTGATACACAATATATCCAGAGCATTCACCCTTTTGTTACACAATGTATCCAGAGCATTCACCCTGCTGATACACAATGTATCCAGAGCAGTCACCCTGCTGATACACAATGTACCCAGAGCATTCACCCTGTTGTTACACAATGTATCCAGAGCATTCACCCTACTGATACACAATGTATCCAGAGCAGTCACCCTGCTGATACACAATGTATCCAGAGCATTCACCCTTTTGTTACACAATGTATCCAGAGCATTCACCCTGCTGATACACAATGTATCCAGAGCAGTCACCCTGCTGATACACAATGTATCCAGAGCATTCACCCTGCTGATACACAATGTATCCAGAGCATTCACCCTGTTGTTACACAATGTATCCAGAGCATTTACCCTGCTGATACACAATGTATCCAGAGCATTCACCCTGTTGTTACACAATGTATCCAGAGCATTCATTCTGCTGATACACAATGTATCTATAGCATTCACCCTGCTGATACACAATGTATCCAGAGCATTCACCCTGTTGTTACACAATGTATCCAGAGCATTCACCCTGCTGATACACAATGTATCTATAGCATTCACCCTGCTGATACACAATGTATCCAGAGCATTCACCCTGTTGTTACACAATGTATCCAGAGCATTCACTCTGTTGTTACACAATGTATCCAGAGCATTCACCCTGCTGATACACAATGTATCCAGAGCATTCACCCTGTTGTTACACAATGTATCTAGAGCATTCACCCTGCTGATACACAATGTATCCAGAGCATTTACCCTGCTGATACACAATGTATCCAGAGCATTCACCCTGTTGTTACACAATGTATCCAGAGCATTCATTCTGCTGATACACAATGTATCTATAGCATTCACCCTGCTGATACACAATGTATCCAGAGCATTCACCCTGTTGTTACACAATGTATCCAGAGCAGTCACCCTGTTGATACACAATGTATCCAGAGCATTCACTGACGCCCTGTAACATGTATCTCAATACAGAATGATCCACAATCCAGCAACTTGGTGACCTTCAGGGTCAAAGAAACCGTTTGCCAAAAATCTCCGAGCCCAGACCTTGCAGGATGCGAATTCAAGGAGGATGGGGTAAGTGGAAACAATCATTAATATCCAACATTTTCCATGTTTTAATATAGGGAAAGCTGAATATATTCAATTAATTGACAATAATGACCAGAATCGTAACGTACAAGATCGAACGTCAATAAGACCTGAGCGTAGCATATAAATAAGCAAATCCATCTGAGGAGGAGCGATATCACCGCTCTCCGGCCCTTGCAGGCCTTTAGGCTGGGGTCAGACTGAGGCAGTGCGAACGCGCGTTCTGGCGCACATAATCAAGGCCGCACTAGCAGCAAATGACGGGCAATGACGGCCAATATACGAAGTACGGTCGCACGAAAGTGCGGCCGCGCAACGCAAGTGGCAAACGAACGCATTTTTTCGAGAACGTTAAACTGCTAGTACTGACGTACAGAGTGCGCTGCGTCCACTAGCGACGTGTGTGTGTGATTAGGAGACGTCAGACGCTGCTAATGTCCGGCCAACATAACGTCCAGACGCAAAAAGTGTTTTATTGATGATCCGTACAAAATCACGGACGCAAATGCGCATCGTATGACCGCTCTCGCGTACTCCGTGAAAAAATGCGTCCATTCGTTCGAACGCACTTTTTCACAGACAACGCGAAAATGCGTTCGTCTGACCCTAGCCTTAGTGTTGTCACAGTGTTATGGCCCTGATGGTCAGAACACAAGATTACAGAAAAGGGTTAATACACAAAGCGTCTGCAATTACGGCAAACTCTGATGATCCAGAGAGGGAAAATCTAACACCGGCAGCGGGGGTCAAGTCAAGCAGGAATGATGGGAACGCAGTTCCCCTGTTACTTTTGCAATGTAAACGTAGTTCCCACCTGCCCCACACACAGAAAAGCATTATTTTTCTGGGTGATATCTCAGTATCAAGTCACAATAAATAATTGCCATTTATTATAATTGTCTTAATGTTTCCCTAAATTGTAACGGGAGCCATTGTTGGGATGAAAATGGTTATTTAAAGGGCAGACTGAATCTTGGGGAGTTCCCACACCCCTTCATGTTGGACTTGACCCCAATCTAACAAACACTGGAAACAACAGTAGACAACTGCTACATTGTTCCATTTAACCCTAAAATGACAGCATCAGCATAAACTGCAGTGGAAAAAAAATGGTCTACAGTATGGCAGCTCCGGACATAAGGGGTTAATCAAAGAGATCCAAACTTGCCGCAAAAAATGCACCAAACTGCATTTGGCAGTCTGTTCAGCGGTCAGTGGCTGCGTTCGGCAGTCTGTTCAGCGGTCAATAGTTGCTTTCGGCAGTCTGTTCAGCGGTCAGTGGCTGTGTTCAGCAGTCTGTTCAGCGGTCAGTGGTTGCTTTCGGCAGTCTGTTTAGTGGTCAGTGGCTGCGTTTGGCAGTCTGTTCAGCAGTCAGTGGCTGTGTTCGGCAGTCTGTTCAGCGGTCAGTGGTTGTGTTCGGCAGTCTGTTCAGCGGTCAGTGGCTGTGTTCAGCAGTCTGTTCAGCGGTCAGTGGTTGCTTTCGGCAGTCTGTTTAGTGGTCAGTGGCTGCGTTTGGCAGTCTGTTCAGCAGTCAGTGGCTGTATTCGGCAGTCTGTTCAGCAGTCAGTGGCTGTGTTCGGCAGTCTGTTCAGCGGTCAGTGGTTGCTTTCGGCAGTCTGTTCAGCGGTCAGTGGCTGTGTTCGGCAGTCTGTTCAGCGGTCAGTGGTTGCTTTCGGCAGTCTGTTCAGCGGTCAGTGGCTGTGTTCAGCAGTCTGTTCAGCGGTCAGTGGCTGTGTTTGGCGAACTGCTCGTCGCTGCTTTTGGCGGTCTGTTCAGTGGTCAGTGGCTGCGTTCAGCGGGTTGATTAACGTGGGTCGGCAAATCCCTTCGGTGCCCTTCGGGGACCCTGCGGTGAATTCTGATTTCACCGCAGCATCGGCGAAATGAACTCGCCGAACGAGAGAACTGATCTCTGAATAACCCCGTATAGAGAATCCACCGCACCTGCTTCACCGTCATTTCTTACAGTTAAACCACATGTTTCCACAATCTCAACCGTGACGCCGGGAAGCAAGAAATAAAAACCACAATGTACAATAAACCATAAGAATGATTACACCTGGGGTCAAGTCGAGGGGGGGGGACACGTGGTACGGCAGGTCCTACACTATTTTCTATTTTTGCAAGGGGAGCGGAGTTCTTGTTGGTCCCACACACTATAAGGCTTGTATCCAGGTGTCTGATCATATCTTTCCCCGTTTAATAAGAGATTTATTGTCACTTATCAGATATTTTTGCTGAAATCCACATATGTTTATAAATATATCAGATCTGAGTGTTTGCTTGTGTTAGGTTTGAGATAAGTGATAATTGGGGGGCAGGAAACTTGGTGAGTTCCCACACTTCTCTTTTTAGGACTTGATGACCTCTGGGTAATACTTTATGATAATGTACAAACCTGGTGCCAATCAGCGCACGTAGTGCACTTTATCTGAACGCATTATTCATCACTGGTTTGTTTTCACAGGAGATTAAAACCTGCTCAGCAATCATCGATAGATCTGCAAACCGTGTGATCGACGTGACATGCGACGCTGTCACTGGAGCGGTAAGAGTTAACGCATTACGCAGCTTTACACACCTGCACGGACAGAATATCTGTGTCATCATTTGTCTGGAAATCCCAATCCCTCAGGTTTGCTCACATGTCCCTGGATCGTTCCCTCTATTATTGCCGGTAAATGAGCTCCTGCCCGGGCTGCGCATCACGTAACCAGCTCATTAACCCATTCATCACTCACCTATTGCAGTGGGTGAGGAACTAATCAGTAGAGGGGGAGACCCACTGGCCCCAAATCCCATGTCCCATGAATACAGGAGGACTCCTGTCCCCCCAGAATCCTCCAAACCAAGGCTATAGAGTAAGGGGTTAAAACAGAGAAGGTCACAGTCCCTTGCTCTGACTTATCGAACCATGAATGAGGAGCATGGGGGCAGGGATTGGGGTGCAATGATATGTGGCGAGTTTCAGCGTCTGTGTAATGGATCAGTATATAAAGGGCACCCATCAGGGGATGACAGTCCGTGATATGTTCAGGGACCCTATGGCTACAAACTCTGTGCAGTTTGTCTATGTTCCACAGATGTAAGGGTCACCACCCCATGCCACCCAGGATTGGCCCACCAAGATTTCTACAAATTTCCCGGGGGGGCCGATGCATCTGGGGTGTAGGGAGAGCACTCTGGTTCATCAATGATGGAGTGATTACTGTAGTGTGATCTGCACCAGGTAGAGGTGCAGCCAGTGGCATCATAAGGGGGGTGCGAGGGTGTGGTTTGCACCCGGGTAACACCATGCGTTACCGCATCAAGTGACACCAACCCTAGCGACGCCACTGGGTGCAGCATGAATGTTTTCCCAACAATTTTTATTCTCTTGCTGGAGAAGAAGAGGAGACAAAAATATCACATTTTTAATTAGTTTCTAGAAATGGGCAGCTGAGGGAAGGGGGCCCTGATCAATCGTTTAGTAACGAGCCCCAAGAATTCTGATGGCAGCCTTGAGTATATATCTATATGTCTCTATTGAGATGCGAGTGCTATATATGACGTGTTATATACTTTAGGATCGAGAGTATTTAAAGAAATAAACACTTCAATGTGATCTCGACTTGCTGGAAGTGAAGGCATTTTACTTGTCTCTCAATTTCCTCGTAGATTTACTGTATTTAAAGAGATTTTCCCCTTAAATAATTCGGCAGATCCTGCTGACAGCTTCTGGCTGAATATATGTATTTTATTCTCTACCCTTTCCCCCTCGCCGCGTGATGATCCTCCTCTTCAGCTTTCTAACGCATTTTACACACTATGCACATTTTGTTGCGCAGTAATCGCAAAATGTGCAGCGCTACGGGACTCACACACTTTATGTACACAAGTTCCATAGCGCCTGCGCAGAGCAATGGATTGGAGCTGCACGCGCATGCACACATCTGATCCATCGCTGCCTCTCTGGGAACGCTCTCACAGGGTGACATAAGAAGCTCTAAGTGTGTACTCTCTCTATATGATGACAGTGATAGAACACATTGTATCCTCTAATATATGGGTGATAGAGGCTCTACATGATGACAGGTGATGGGACACATTGTATCCTCTAATATATGGGTGATAGAGGCTCTATATTATGACTGGTGATGGGACACATTGTATCCTCTAATATATTGGTGATAGAAGCTCTATATGATGATAGGTGATGGGACACATTGTATACTCTAATATATGGGTGATAGAAGCTCTATGTGATTATAGGTGATGGGACACATTGTATCCTCTAACACTGTATATTGTGATAGGTGATGGGACACATTGTATCCTCGAATATATTGGTGATAGGTGATGGGACACATTGTGTACTCTAATATATTGGTGATAGGTGATGGGACACATTGTATCCTCTAATATATTGGTGATAGGTGATGGGACACATTGTATCCTCTAATATATTGGTGATAGGCGATGGAACACATTGTATCCTCTAATATATGGGTGGTAAGCGATGGGACACATTGTATCCTCTAATATATTGGTGATAGGTGATGGGACACATTGTGTACTCTAATATATTGGTGATAGGTGATGGGACACATTGTATCCTCTAATATATTGGTGATAGGTGATGGGACACATTGTATCCTCTAATATATTGGTGATAGGCGATGGAACACATTGTATCCTCTAATATATGGGTGGTAGAGGCTCTATATGATGACAGGTGATGGGACACATAGTATCCTATAATATATGGGTGATAGAAGCTCTATATGAATATAGGTGATGGGAGACAGTGTATCCTCTAATATATGGGTGATAGAAGCTCTATATGATTATAGGTGAAGGGGACACATTGTATCCTTTAATATATTGGTGATATGTGATGGAACACTTTGTATCCTCTAATATATTGGTGATATGTGATGGAACACATTGTATCCTCTAATATATTGGTGATAGGCGATGGAACACATTGTATCCTCTAATATATTGGTGATAGGTCGATGGAACACATTGTATCCTCTAATATATTGGTGATATGTGATGGGACACATTGTATCCTCTAATATATTGGTGATGGGACACATTGTATCCTCTAATATACTGGTGATAGGTGATGGCACACATTGTATCCTCTAATATATTGGTGATAGGCGATGGAACACATTGTATCCTCTAATATATTGGTGATATGTGATAGGACACATTGTATCCTAGAATATATTGGTGACAGGCGACGGAACACATTGTATCCTCTAATATATTGGTGATAGGCGATGGGACACATTGTATCCTCTAATATATTGGTGATAGGTGATGGGACACATTGTGTACTCTAATATATTGGTGATAGGTGATGGGACACATTGTATCCTCTAATATATTGGTGATAGGTGATGGGACACATTGTGTACTCTAATATATTGGTGATAGGTGATGGGACACATTGTATCCTCTAATATATTGGTGATAGGCGATGGAACACATTGTATCCTCTAATATATGGGTGGTAGAGGCTCTATATGATGACAGGTGATGGGACACATAGTATCCTATAATATATGGGTGATAGAAGCTCTATATGAATATAGGTGATGGGAGACAGTGTATCCTCTAATATATTGGTGATAGAAGCTCTATATGATTATAGGTGAAGGGGACACATTGTATCCTTTAATATATTGGTGATATGTGATGGAACACATTGTATCCTCTAATATATTGGTGATATGTGATGGAACACATTGTATCCTCTAATATATTGGTGATATGTGATGGAACACATTGTATCCTCTAATATATTGGTGATAGGTGATGGAACACATTGTATCCTCTAATATATTGGTGATAGGCGATGGAACACATTGTATCCTCTAATATATTGGTGATATGTGATGAGACACATTTTATCCTCTAATATATTGGTGATGGGACACATTGTATCCTCTAATATACTGGTGATAGGTGATGGCACACATTGTATCCTCTAATATATTGGTGATAGGCGATGGAACACATTGTATCCTCTAATATATTGGTGATATGTGATAGGACACATTGTATCCTCTAATATATTGGTGATGGGACACATTGTATCCTCTAATATATGGGTGATAGAGGCTCTGTATGATGACAGGTGATGGGACACATTGTATCCTCTAATATATTGGTGACAGGTGATGGGACACATTGTATCCTCTAATATATGGGTGATATAGGCTCTATATGATGATAGGTGATGGGACACATTGTATCCTCTAATATATTGGTGATAGGTGATTTGACACATTGTATCCCCTAATATATTGGTGCTATGTGATAGGACACATTGTATCCTCTAATATATTGGTGCTATGTGATAGGACACATTGTATCCTCTAATATATTGGTGATAGGTGATTTGACACATTGTATCCTCTAATATATTGGTGATAGGTGATTTGACACATTGTATCCCCTAATATATTGGTGCTATGTGATAGGACACATTGTATCCTCTAATATATTGGTGCTATGTGATAGGACACATTGTATCCTCTAATATATTGGTGCTATGTGATAGGACACATTGTATCCTCTAATATATTGGTGCTATGTGATAGGACACATTGTATCCTCTAATATATTGGTGATAGGTGATTTGACACATTGTATCCTCTAATATATTGGTGATAGGTGATTTGACACATTGTATCCCCTAATATATTGGTGCTATGTGATAGGACACATTGTATCCTCTAATATATTGGTGATAGGTGATTTGACACATTGTATCCTCTAATATATTGGTGATAGGTGATTTGACACATTGTATCCTCTAATATATGGGTGATAGAGGCTCTATATGATGACTGGTGATGGGACACATTGTATCCCCTAATATATTGGTGATAGGTGATTTGACACATTGTATCCTCTAATATATTGGTGATAGGTGATTTGACACATTGTATCCTCTAATATATTGGTGCTATGTGATCGGACACATTGTATCCTCTAATATATTGGTGATAGGTGATTTGACACATTGTATCCTCTAATATATTGGTGATAGGTGATTTGACACATTGTATCCTCTAATATATGGGTGATAGAGGCTCTATATGATGACTGGTGATGGGACACATTGTATCCCCTAATATATTGGTGATAGGTGATTTGACACATTGTATCCTCTAATATATGGGTGATAGAGGCTCTATATGATGACTGGTGATGGGACACATTGTTTCCCCTAATATATTGGTGATAGGTGATGGGACACATTGTATCCTTGATGCTTCTTCTCCTTGGTTTCTTTATGATGCTCTTGCGTTGGCGCTTTACATGTAAAACTATCCACACAAGGTTATATTACACTGATTCCCTGTTACCGTGTCTCCACAGAGCGAACATTCAGACGATTATTTGGAAAATGATGAAGTAAAGAAAACAGAAAGGACACACGGAAACTGAAGCGACGCAGCATCTCACCCCTCAAAAAGACAGCCTCCAACGAAAGCATCGCTGGATCCCTCGACTCGTCCTCCCATGCTGCATCCTGCTTACAATGCATTTTTGATTTTTTTGGCACCAAATCTGTTTAAGAGATAGATTTTAAACTATTGCAGATCTTTGTGATCAACACTTTTATTATTATTATTGTTGTTGCTATTGTAATTATTATTTTTTTTATTCTTTACCAATAAAATAACTGACATTAAATGCTTACAGATCTAATAAAAACTTTCCAAACTGTTATTGCTCGACTAAGGCCAATTAAGGTCGTAATTAACATTTGATCCATCACTTTTCACTTTTTTCTTCTTTACTGATGCATTATTATGTATTTTGTATGAATTCTCCCACACTCTGTTTCTCAGCCATAAGCAGCTCATATAAGTGTGAGCTAAGGGTTAATCGCTATTGCTCGTTTTAACACTTTCCCCGGCAAAAGCTGTTTGTTGAAAAAATTCTTAACATCATTTTTATCTGAAGCATGGGATACATAGTTAATACTTAAATTTAGGAGAAAATGGCAATTTTGCATAATGATTGTTCTAAGATAGTTAAAATATTAAAATAATGTGTTTTTTCTAAATTTTTTATTTTTCATGCATCGGTTTATCCATTAGAGAAATATCACTGGGATGAAAGGTTGGAAACTCTAGCTGGTGTCCCTTATGGCGTCACACGGGGTCTGCATTATCAGCATACAGGCAGAAATGGCCTTTGTATCAGTAAATGTGCTGCAGACAGATAATAAAATGGTGAGATCTCCTGCATACATGAGGTCTGCATTATCCGCATACAGGCAGAAATGGCCTTTGTGTCAGTTAATGTGCTGCAGACAGATAATAAAATGGTGAGATCTCCTGCTTACACAGGGTCTGCATTATCAGCATACAGGCAGATGCAGTAAATGTGCTGCAGACAGATAATAAAATGGTGAGATCTCCTGCTTACACGGGGTCTGCATTATCAGAATACAGGCAGATACAGTAAATGTGCTGTAGACAGATAATAAAATTGTGAGATCTCCTGCTTATTGGGGTTTGTAGTGATCATAATGAGATTATTAGTAATGCAATATCTGTATGTGCTGCATAATGCCTGTGTATGGCAAATACAGTAACACCATGTATCTGTATGTGCTGCATAATGCCTGTGTATGACCATTACAGCAACACATTGTATCTGTATGTGCTGCATAATGCATGTGTATGGCAATTACAGCAACACCTCGTATCTGTATGTGCTGCATAATGCCTGTGTATGGCAATTACAGCAACACATTGTATCTGTATGTGCTGCATAATGCCTGTGTATGGCAATTACAGCAACACCTTGTATCTGTATGTGCCGCATAATGCCTGCGTATGGCAATTACAGCAACACCTTGTATCTGTATGTGCTGCATAATGCCTGTGTATGACCATTACAGCAACACATTGTATCTGTATGTGCTGCATAATGCCTGTGTATGGCAATTACAGCAACACCTTGTATCTGTATGTGCTGCATAATGCCTGTGCATGGTAATTACAGCAACACCTTGTATCTGTATGTGCTGCATAATGCATGTGTATGGCAATTACAGCAACACCTTGTATCTGTATGTGCTGCATAATGCCTGTGTATGGCAATTACAGCAACACCTTGTATCTGTATGTGCTGCATAATGCCTGTGTATGGTAATTACAGCAACACCTTGTATCTGTATGTGCTGCATAATGCCTGTGTATGGTAATTACAGCAACACCTTGTATCTGTATGTGCTGCATAATGCATGTGTATGGCAATTACAGCAACACCTTGTATCTGTATGTGCTGCATAATGCCTGTGTATGGCAATTACAGCAACACCTTGTATCTGTATGTGCTGCATAATGCCTGTGTATGGCAATTACAGCAACACCTTGTATCTGTATGTGCTGCATAATGCCTGTGTATGGTAATTACAGCAACACCTTGTATCTGTATGTGCCGCATAATGCCTGCGTATGGCAATTACGGTCTATGGTCTCACAGAGGATTTCATTTCTCCCTAGTTGATACACTAATCGTACATTAGACAGAAATACTCATAGGGTTTTGTGTGATAATATTAATTTTATTTGAGTTTTAGTGTAAATCCTGTAAACTCATTTGCTGTGTGTATGAACGGGTTAATAAACCTGGAAAAGCAGCACATCTCACAGTTTGTGTATTCTTAATACGGAAAATCTGGCGGGTTTTATCGGGCTCTAAAATCTCTGTCTCCCACCAAATCCCTGTAGCTGATAAAGTGCTCTTTTGGCTTTTGTTCCCTCAATGCTCTCAGAACACCAGGGTGAGGACGCCCATAACCCCTAATTAACCCATATATGCCTGAAGTCCTATATTTAGGACACATTTTCATTCTCTAGTGTTTACGTGGGAATAAATGGGTTAATTGCTTTGAGTCCACGTTTCAGCAGACATTCTTTGAGTAAACATGATGGGTCGTCTTCCATTCTTGCTGGTAAACCAGAGCCGAAAAGGGAAAGAAATGGACGCAGGACTAGGTCCCTTCCCGCTTCCTTTTACCGGACCTACTCTGACCCAGTCACTCTATTGGCGGATGGCCTCGGAATAATATGAAGGTGCAGACAGATAATGGTGTTGGCGCTGCATGTAGCCAAGTGCGACCCTGTCACGAGCCCTACTTGAGACGCACAAGCAGGACCGTGAAGGAGCCATTAAGAAAAAGCAGAAGGACACTGGGAGCTATTTGATGGTGCTGCCTTCTCCACCATGGGATTAGAAGTGAGCATTGGATTTTTTTGAAGGGGCGGGGCTATTTTAGTATGTTTTTGTGATTTCGCTAAAGCAGAATCACTTAACACCAGGTCCTGGCAGTCATTCTGTTACTTTGTGAAACACCAGCTGCAGAACAGAAGAACATGCTGCCATGGAAAGACTTGTTCTTCTCCAACTAGGAGCAAATTAACCTAAAGCAAGTTTAGAAGCCCTTCTCTTTGCCTGTTTCTGTCACCAGGGGATAAAGCCCCAAGCACTCTGTCATGTTACCCTGAGCCATCATGGTGTCCCTCAGACGGTGAGCCACCTTTTGGTTGCTCTAGTTCACGCTGCTATGTGATCTTATGGGAATTCATCCCAATAAAAATCCACCGGATTACGGGGAGCTCCTGCTCTACATTCTCATGAATTTTGGCCAAGTTTGCACCGAAAAAGCCGGCTGTATCCAGGGATTTCAGAGTCAATATTAGGCGCCCACTCTTGTCCATCAGTCCTGTGGCCCAGCATTAATGTGCTATGAAAGAGATACCTGCCTGACGAAGTTGGTGTGAGGAAACCCCTTAGAGAACATGAACCTGTAAATCCAGTTGCCATGCTTTGGTTTCTAAAAACAGGTCCAAACGTGGGCTGGGCAGGGTTAAGGGTTAAGGGCTTGTGACACATTTTCCTATTAGTGTCCGAGCCAGAATAGGACACTTTTGTGTTTCTCATGGGTTGGGTTTTTCTCATCACACCATGGGGTTTTCACAGTTGACTCACCATGGCCATTATATACTCTTACCATTCAGGAACTTTACTTTCCTCCTCCGGTATGTGTTTGTCATTATTTAATTTGGCTGTAAGCTCCTGTGTGTGTCCTCCGTGGTCTCTCTGGTCAGTTCAGTCTACACAATGTGAGATCTTCATTCTGCTGGTCTGTTATTTTATTTACAGTCGATACTGTTAGTGCAAGATCTGTCCTTATCGTAGATAAACAGGGGAAAAAAACCTGCACAGGAAGGGGGCATGATCAGAGACAGGAAGAGAACATTCTCATGCATGGAGTGGGCAGGTTTGGGTTCATTGTGGTCTGGTTTGGGTGGGGTTTGGCATCCTGTCATGGTAACAGGCTCACATCTTATTTTGCAGTACTTGGTGTGTGTGATGGCCAGACTGGACCGGGTCTCAAGCCACGCATCCTGACCATTCTCCTCAATGTCTTGCATTGTCCCCCTTTTTCCTTGTCCCCCCGTTCTTCGGTATAAAGAGGGGTGCTGCCGGTATCTGTTTGCAGCTACCAAATATTCCGACTTGAGACGTTAACACAGGGTGTGACGTGCATCACTTTAGACTTGGGGTGCAGACCTGACGTTCTTTATTATTTTCATTGCACTCATGTGCAGAATGTTTGTGTGAAAAAAAATTACTTTATAAATAAATAAAATATGTTCAAAAGTTGAATATATAAAAAAAAAATAATGTTTGTATGATTGTGATTATGCAAGAAGGTCTTTTACTATCTTTTACTGTCTGCTGATCAAATTAGCCTTCCTGTAACCCTGCTCCCAGAGAGGTGTAAATATCTGATAAACAGCTCCTCCTCAAACATAATCTTCGTTGTCAGGCAAACATTACCCGTTATCCATTGGTTAAACTGAAATCTGTTAATCACCATTGTTTTAACTCATTAAGAAAGCTTGAGTAATGTTCTCACTGTTTATATCTAAATCTAATTAGATTACACCAAAACCTCCCTTAGAAGATGTTGTGAATTTGTGCATGTAAATGACCTATGTGTGACTGTATAAATGTGTCTCTGATTAAAGACCAGTTCCATTCTAACCCTGAAAGACCACAGATCTACAGCGTTGCCTTATTTCTGGGGGATGCTAGCCGGCTCTCTGTGTCCTGGTCTTTGAGCTTTGTCTGAGGACTGGAGTAGGACATAGGAGTCTGTCTGGGTAGAATATAGGGGAGGGGTCCTGCGAGGAAGCGGCATTGGCAGATGTGACCCTGTTGGGTACAGAGATCTGTCACACAGGGGATTAGTAGGAAGTGAGTCAATAACGGGAAGCCGCAATGGGCTATTTTGCTCGAGCCGGTATTTCCCCTTCACAGCTCCCTTTTACCAGCAGGATGATTACAGGGCCAGGAAAAGGGCCGTTATTAAGCTGCTAAGGGCCATGAGGACAACTTAAATTTGGTAATTTTGTAAAAGGTTGATATTGTTTAATGAATGGACCTCATTTCTTTAACGTTCGCGCATAATATAAACATAAAACAGAAGCGATCAGCGTCAGTCTATTAAATCACCTTAAGAACACCATGTAACTGAGCGGCGACACATGCCAAGTCACCAAGTTACTGGTCACGGTGTTCAGGATAGAACAGAAAGCTGATACAAGGAAACTGGAATCATACAACCTTATCAGAAGCATCACCCCTACCTCCCGGCACGTCAGCTTCATTGTGAAACACTTTACTGGAAATCAACGTCCCCGAGTACCACTTATATAAAGCGTGTCAGGGACGACCCAGAGGCCAGGAATTCCTCTGCTCTCCAGGCTTCAGCTCAGTCGTTCGTGTCTCGTCCGCGGACATAGCAGTATGGAGTATCTCTTCAAAATGTCTCTCCTGACCAGCCAGATCATGATGGTCCTCGCCGCTCCCTTCATCACGAACGAACGCGAAGATCTCACAGAGGAAACAATCGCAGACATGATCAGCTTCTACAACACGGAGTCGGCTTCGGAATCACTCTTCAACTATCTGGAGATTAATGTTGGAAACAGCTCGGTAAGCGTCACGCAGATTCCTCTTACTGTTATTATTACTTTATGATTGTTACATCGAGCGCTGAGCACCCCTTACACGCAATGCCTGGGACCAGGAGCATTTCCGATTGCAGGTCTGTCTGATTGTCAGAATATCTGCATGCTGGTGGAGCCACAAGGAGCTGAGTGATCACAACTCACAGACAGCGCACGGGGAGACTACGAGGCACCAAAAAGAAAGCAAACCGAGGAGCTAGAAGAAACTGGGCCACTTTGGTGGCTTCTCCGGGGTGTTTGCGGCAGATGTTCGGCAGGTTGGCAGTGGAGGACCATGGGTTTGTGGCGGATATGCGGCAGGTTTGGCGGCCAATTCCCTGCGCTCCGGGGACCCTGCGGTGAATGCTGAATTCACCGCAGGGTGGGGAAATTTGATTCTCCGTAGTGCAGGGAAGTTTCGGTGACATTTCGGTGCTCTCTGAATAACCCCTATATTTGCTACATATTTATTTTCTGGTTTAATCTGTATATTTGTGTTTTTAATATCTTGCATTTTATTACTTTGTATTTCTGTAACAACTCAATGTTCTTGAACCCAGGAAATATAGAAAACCAGAGAAATCTCAATGTATCCTTCCTGGAAAACCAGAGAAATCTCAATGTATCCTTCCTGGAAACGAGAGAAATCTCAATGTATCCTTCCTGGAAAACCAGAGAAATCTCAATGTATCCTTCCTGGAAAAACAGAAATCTCAATGTATCCTTCCTGGAAACCAGAGAAATCTCAATGTATACTTCCTGGAAACGAGAGAAATCTCAATGTATCCTTCCTGGAAACGAGAGAAATCTCAATGTATCCTTCCTGGAAATGAGAGAAATCTCAATGTATCCTTCCTGGAAATGAGAGAAATCTCAATGTATCCTTCCTGGAAACTAGAGAAATCTCAATGTATCCGTCCTAGTAAAATACTTCATAAATAAATCAATAAATTTTGATTTCTTGCAGAAAATAACCTAATCATAGTGTTTATTTTTGATTGTCTCTATGGTAACCGATTCCTGGAGGCCGGTATTTATTATTGGTCCTCCGTTTCTATTATTTATTTCTTCTGTAACAGCCAGGTTCCCGTCACATTGTATCGTCTTTTCTTTTCCTGAAACCTCACCCCGTGTACGTGTCCGTTCCCTGCAATTACCCGCTCGGGAGCTTTCACCTTCCTGAGTGAAGCTTTAAAGGCTCGGGATGTATTATTTATGCTGACATTGTGTTCTGGCTCCTGTAATTACACACAGGCAGGTCCGTTTCACATTTCACGGTCTGCAGGTGATTTACTGGAAAAGGACTGAAGAAGGGATTGTGAAATGAAAAAGCTATGAATAATGGGCGAAACGCGTGGGTTTGACATTCAATGTGCCAAAACAATGCTTCAGAAAATGGTATATGGCCTCAAAGCCGGCATATAGTGAGTTTTTGGCATTTAGGTTTCTCTGCCAGTGTGGACCTTCCATGGACTAGAACTAACTTAGTAATAAATCTTTTTAAAAATGGAATAAATTGAAATACATATATAGAAGCTATTCAGCATTATTCATCCTAAGCAAACCCTGTTCTTGAACCCAGGAGATACTTGAAAATGAGAGAATTCTCAATGCGGGTTATTCCGAGAGATCCGACAAATCACCGCATGTTCGGTGACTTTTCGTTCCCTGCACTTCGGGGAGATTTGGCAATTCCTAGTTCGCCGACCCAGCGGTGTATTCAGCAAGCATCGCAGGGCCCCCGTAGTGCAGGGAAAACTCGCTGCAAACCCAATGAACACTCACCGAAAACCCGCAGAAACCACCGCAAAAACCAAGCCGAACACACCGGAACAATCTGAGCAGCTACCAATCACAGCGCAGAGCAGCCACCGGAAAAGCCGACACGCAGACGAACGGGTGAACAAAAACCAAACAGTTCGTTTGAAAGTGTGAAAATAGAAACGCTGTTTGCGAAGAAACGACTGAACGAAAATGTCTGAAATTACATATAAAATCCAATGAATGATAATAAAAAGGGCTGTTACAGAAAAAAGAATAAAAACTCTTAAAAAAAACCCCAAAAAATGCCTTAAAGATCCTAAAAAAAATCTATAAATAAAGAGACTTTTTGCTGCAGATTAAAATAATAAACGGTTTATTAGATATTGGATTAAAACGGGAATATTTTTAACATTGAAACCTATGGGATTCGTCTGAATAAACCTGCCGAATGAAACCACTGAACATCAGGGCATTTCACTGACATTTCTCTGCTGTTCAATGTGAATAGATTAACCCTTGCTTCTCTATGGGGAATTTCACTGCCGCCGAACAGGCACCGTATGTGCAGGCAATTCGCCAACATTTGGCGAACTGCCTGCTCTCTGAATAGTCAAATGGCCCCGAAATGTCACCGTTCGCTGAAATTCAGTGTCCGGTTCCATTTTGGCCACATTTCGGATCTCTCTGAATAACCCCCAATGTATCCTTCCTGGTAAAATACTTTATCTATATAATAAAAGAGTAAGGCTTTGGCTGTCCGTCGCCAAAGCCTTACTGCGTATGCGCGCGCAACCAGCGGCTGTTGGTTGCGCGCGCATGCAACCGCCGCGGCACGAGCCGGCTGCCGGCTCGCCGCGGCGGTTACACATGCACACAGCAGTCGGGTAGAGCTGCGCTCGCAGCCTCTACCCGGCTGCCGCGCGCATCCAACCCCAGAGCGGCGAAGGGAAAGTTTCCTCCGCCGCTCGGGGGTTGGATGCGCGCGGCAGCCGGTAGAGGCTGCGAGCGGCCTCTACCCGGCTGCTGTGTGCATCTAACGGGTCCCCCGAGCGGCGGAGGGAAAGTTCCCTCGCTTCCGCTTTGAAGGACCCAAGCCCCGTCACGTGACCGCGGCTTGGGTCCTTCAAACCGGAAGCGGGGAAATCTTCACTTCCCTGGCGGCGCTCGACAGGTAAGTATGAGCGCTGGGGGGGGGGTCAATATCCACGAGCTGGGGGGGTCAATATCCACGAGCTGGGGGGGTCAATATCCACGAGCTGGGGCGGTCCATATCCACGAGCTGGGGGACCATATCCACGACCTGGGGGCAAATCCACGAGCTGGGCAAATCTACGTGCTGGGCAAATCCACGAGCTGGGGCAAATCCATGTGCTGGCAAATCCATGAGCTGGGCAACTCCATGAGCTGGGGCAAATCCATGAGCTGGGCAAATCTACGTGCTGGGCAATCCACGAGCTGGGGCAAATCCACGAGCTGGGCAACTCCATGAGCTGGGGCAAATCCATGAGCTGGGGGCAAATCCATGAGCTGGGGCAAATCCATGTGCTGGGCAAATCCATGAGCTGGGCAACTCCATGAGCTGGGGCAAATCCATGTGCTGGGCAAATCCATGAGCTGGGCAACTCCATGAGCTGGGCAACTCCATGAGCTGGGGCAAATCCATGTGCTGGGCAAATCCATGAGCTGGGCAACTCCATGAGCTGGGGGCAAATCCATGTGCTGGGCAAATCCATGTGCTGGGCAAATCCATGAGCTGGGCAACTCCATGAGCTGCAACTCCATGAGCTGGGCAACTCCATGAGCTGGGGGCAAATCCATGTGCTGGGCAACCATGAGCTGGGGCAAATCCATGTGCTGGGCAAATCCATGTGCTGGGGCAAATCCATGTGCTGGGCAAATCCATGAGCTGGGGGCAAATCCATGAGCTGGGGGCAAATCCATGTGCTGGGGGCAAATATCCATGTGCTGGGGGCAAATATCCATGTGCTGGGGCAGTATCCACATGCTGGGGCAGTATCCACATGCTGGGGCAGTATCCACGAGCTGGGGCAGTATACCCACAATAGTCTGCCCTCTGGGCAGGCTGGGGCAGTATCCACGTGCGGGGGCAGTATCCACGTGCTGGGGCAGTATCCACGTGCTGGGGCAGTATATCCATGAGCAGGGGCAGTATATCCATGAGCAGGGGCAGTATATCCACAATAGACTGCCCTCTGGGCAGGCTTTACAACTAGTAGATAAATAAATAAATAAAATCTGCCTCTCTGCACCATCAGAATCCCAGCATACGCAGCGTTAAACACCCCTTTCACTGTGACGTGTGATCAGAGCCGAATTTGCATGTCAGGAGCCTGTAGACACAGAGGGCTCTATTACATTCTCCGCACAAATTCGTACGCGCAGCGCATTTTTTTTTGCGAGCCGCGTCAAGCGTTATCGCGCAAAAATTAACGCTGGTATTCCGATCCGAACACATTTTTTTTTCGTCCGTCAAAAAATAACGTTCGGAAAACCAACGCGCAAAACGAAGTGAAATACGAACGCAGTAACGTTGCGCACGTAAATCAGTGTGCGGAGTGTTTTTTTCATGGGATTCAGCCAATCAGGATTAAGAACCTGTATTGACATTAATTTACCTTAATTGACCTTAATTGACTCACTTAAGTTTTTGCGCCTGTCAAAGTCAATCTGCGTATATATGCTGCAGCAATAATAAAAACAGGCACAACTTCTCCATTTTATTGGTTTGGGTATGTGTAGAATGTGTAACTATACTGAGCTGTAT
The DNA here is from genome assembly GCA_009667805.1 of Leptobrachium leishanense. Taxonomy (NCBI): domain Eukaryota; kingdom Metazoa; phylum Chordata; class Amphibia; order Anura; family Megophryidae; genus Leptobrachium; species Leptobrachium leishanense. Next base: position 336,568,777 of record CM019067.1, read on the forward strand.
TGTTTTTTTCGTGCAGGTGTATTTGGTTTCGACCAGGACGTTCAGGTTTGCAGTTACCACCAGCTTTTCAGAAACGTTAAAATTATAAGCAAACGTTGGCCGTCAAAATTTGCGAATAGATTGTAATACCATCCGCGTTTCAGCGCACGAAGGCATTTGCGCTCACAATGTTAAGTATAGGACGCGGTAGGAATCGTGCGCTCGCGCAGCGTTCGCACAGGTTCATCCGTGGTAGACGTATACGTAAATGTATACAGGCGTTTGTTGCGCTGACATTGTAATACGACGTTCAGCGCAAAGGGTTTGCCCCTCGCCTTAATGCGTTCTTGCGCCGGCGCAAACGTTTGCCCGAAGATTGTAATAGGGCCCAAAGATTTATAAAAATTCACAAATTTTTATTTTAGATTTTTTAAAAAAATCTATATTTATTTTGGTTTTATAGACGAAGATGTTTACCGCAGTGGAAACAAAAAAAAATCGTGTAACATTGAAAGAAAATAATAATTTTTAGAATCATTTTTTACTATTTTTTTATTATTATTATTTTTGTTACAAATTTAGGGCCCTATTACATTCTTCGCGCAAAAAATAACGCGTGTGCAAAAACGCATTAACGCGAGGGAAAAAAACATTTGCGCACAACATCGTATTACAATCTATGTGCAACGAATGCGCGTTTTCGTCTACCGCGGGTGAAGCTGCACGAGCGCACGATACTTCACGCGTCCTATACTTAACATTCTGAGCACAAATGCGTTCGTGCGCAGAAACGCAGAGGGTGTTACAATTGATGCGCAAATCCATACGAATGACGTTTGCGCGCATAATTTTAACGTTTCTGAAAAGCTGGTGTTAAGGTCAAATCGGAACGTCCTGGTCGAAACGAAATACACCAGGAAAAAAAGAAATACAGCACAGTATAGTTACACATTCTACACATACCCAAACCATTAAGTTGTGAATTTGTGTTTTTTTTTTTATTGCTGCAGCATATATACTCAGATTTACTTTGACAGGCGCACATACTTAACGTGAGACAATTAAGGTCAATTAAGGCAAATTGATGTCAATTAAGGTTCTTAATTCTGATTGGCTGAATTTCGCAAAAAAAACAGTCCGCACACTGATTTACGTGCGCTACGTTACTGCGCTCCTATTTCTCTTCGTTTCGCTCGTATTTCTCTTCGTTTCGCAAGTCGGCTTTACGAACGTTAATTTTTGACGGATGACAAAATGCGCGAGGCTTGTAATATCACCATTAATTTTCGCGCGATAACGCTTGGCGGTGCCCGCAAAAAAAATTGCGCTGCGAGTACGAATTTGCGCGGAGAATGTAATAGAGCCCTTAGATTTTAGTTTTACAGAGAAAAGCGCCCAACGCAGAAGGTCCAAATTAAAAAAACGTTAAATTTGATATATTTCTCTTTTTAAAAAACTTTTTTGGACAAGGCGCCCCATTCTGGTTGGCACATGCCTACTACTTTGCCTAATTGTAAATCCGGCCCTGAATTTGACTCGTTAAACTGTGGTGCGAGTATCGTTTGGCATGTTTATTTTAATAATAATAATTCCATTTAAATAAAAATGTAAAACTAAAATGACACATACAGTCATTTTTTCTTTGATGTAGGTGAAATCTCTCTTATTTACCTTTCGGAAACCGAAAAAAACCCAGCAGAAAAGCATAAGAATAACAAAGACCGACTAGTATGTCTAATTTTATGTTTTATTTCATTTTAGTCTCAGAATCAGGCTGGAAAATCACAGACGATCGATGTCTTTATAAAAGAGACAGAATGTCTGAAGTCAGAGAATTGGATCCTGACAGACTGCGCCTTTAAACGCGGGGGAGTGAGTATTTACAAACTCCCAATAAATGATAAATCCTGTTTTAGCAGCTTTCCTGCATTTATTATTGATGCAGCATATATGCGCAGATTGACTTTGACAGGCGCAAAAACTTAACGTGAGATAATTGTGGTTCTTAATTCTGATTGGCTGAATCGCATGAAAAAAAAAAAAAAGTCCGCATACTGATTTCTGCACTCAACGTTACTGCTCGTGCATTCGTGCGCGACCGTTTAACGCACATTATTGCTCCACGGATGAAAAAATGCGCAAGGATTGTAATTCCAGCGTTGATTTCCGCACGTTAACGTTTAACGCTTGGCGCACAAATTCACGCGTTGCGCAAGCGTTTTTGCGTAAAGAATGTATTAGGGCCCTAAAACAATGGAGGGAGAAAGATGGAATTTATAGATTATATTTTATATTTATAATCCTTTATGGGGGTTTTTTGAGAGAAGAATGTTCTAGAATATTTTTGACCTTTGTGTGCTGCTGCAATAATTTCGGTAAATCGTCAGCATGCAGGGCGTTGCGCTCCGCTCATCTCCTATGTATTTTTTCCATTAATATATATTATTTACAAACTTTAAAGCTTTATTTTCTGTTCTGCAGGAGGTGAAGAAATGCACCGTATCTATCGTCACCGCTGATCACCGAGCGTCCTCCAGGCTGAAATGTGAGACTATACCTGAGCTTGCCAGTAATAACGGAGGAGCTGAGGTATTGTTACCATTTAAACAAATCGTATAATAAACTGAATAATAACCCTTTCACGTCCAAAATTGTGTTCCCGCGAATTTGCTTTGCAATATACAGTAATAAAAAAATAGAGAAATTCAAGCATAAACCCTATTTTTATACTATGTTAATACAAGATTAATGTTTTCTCTGGGGTAGAAATAATTTTCGAAGTTTGCTCTCCCCCCTGTCTCCTGTATTACTGTAAAGAAACTGCAAGGAGCAGCCCCAGACTCACTGTAAAAAAAAGCTCAACCAACTTTACTGCAGCATTCCAGCAGCTTGTCAGAATTAGGGATGAACTGTTCGGGTTCGGACGGTTCGGGGTTCGACCCGAACTTAGCCTGTTTGAGTAGATCGTGAACACCGAACATTTCCGGGTGTTCGCCGCATGTTCGACCACAATGGACCACAATGCATTTTCCCACTGTACTGAAGCTCCTAATTGGCTACAGCCTTGCACCTGACCACAGGTCTGGTGCAAGACTGGTTCAACACTATGCCAATCACCGCTCAGAGTCCTGATTGGGCAAATTTAGACCAATCATGGGTTCACAGAGCTAAGTCCCGCAGCACACTATATAAGGTTTCCACGCGCCGATTCTGCACGCATTTCAGAGGAGATTTCAAAGGAGATAGTTGTGTCTTGTTACTGCCGGTCTGCCACGCTACTGGGGGGGGGGGGTCTGGGGGGTCTCATTTCTACCAAATATCAGGGAATTTAGGTGATGTGTGTCTTGTCACTGTGCCAGCAAGTTTTTTTGGGGTTTACAACTTTAAAACATTTGTGAATTGAGGTGATCTTCTGGGTCTTGTCACTGTGCCAGCAAGTTTTTTTGGGGCTCACTCATTTCTTTAAAACATTTGTGAATTAAGGTGATCTGTGTCTTGTCACACAACCAGTACCACGCATTATTTTGGGGCTCACTAATTTCTTTAAAACATTTGTGAATTAAGGTGATCTGTGTCTTGTCACACAACCAGTACCATGCATTATTTTGGGGCTCACTAATTTCTTTAAAACATTTGTGAATTAAGGTGATCTGTGTCTTGTCACACAACCAGTACCATGCATTATTTTGGGGCTCACTAATTTCTTTAAAACATTTGTGAATTAAGGTGATCTGTGTCTCGTCACACGGCCAGCAAGTTTTTTTGGGGCTCACTAATTTCTTTAAAACATTTGTGAATTAAGGTGATCTGTCTCTTGTCACACAACCAGTACAATGCATTATTTTGGGGCTCACTAATTTCTTTAAAACATTTGTGAATTAAGGTGATCTGTGTCTTGTCACACAACCAGTACAATGCATTATTTTGGGGCTCACTAATTTCTTTAAAACATTTGTGAATTAAGGTGATCTGTGTCTTGTCACACAATCAGTACCACGCATTATTTTGGGGCTCACTCATTTCTTTAAAACATTTGTGAATTAAGGTGATCTGTGTCTTGTCACACAACCAGTACCACACATTATTTTGGGGCTCACTAATTTCTTTAAAACATTTGTGAATTAAGGTGATCTGTGTCTTGTCACACAATCAGTACCACGCATTATTTTGGGGCTCACTCATTTCTTTAAAACATTTGTGAATTAAGGTGATCTGTGTCTCGTCACACAGCCAGCAAGTTTTTTTGGGGCTCACTAATTTCTTTAAAACATTTGTGAATTAAGGTGATCTGTGTCTCGTCACACAGCCAGCAAGTTTTTTTGGGGCTCACTAATTTCTTTAAAACATTTGTGAATTAAGGTGATCTGTGTCTTGTCACACAATCAGTACCACGCATTATTTTGGGGCTCACTCATTTCTTTTTAAAACACTTGGGAATTAAGGTGATCTGTGTCTCGTCACTGGCTGCCAGCTATCAGTGTGTCTCACTGAGTTATACCAGAGTTGAATCAGAGTTCTGTATATATTAATCTAAATATCACTCACCATGTCTGAAAGAACAAAAAGGACAGGCAGACGCTCCCAGACACAGATAAGAGGGCAAGCAGCCCCTGTGTCGGGAGGCTGTGCCTCTGGTCATGGTGGATGTGGTGCATCCTCTGCAGGGGCACGTTTGTCCTTTCTAACTGGTGCTGGCCGTCTTAAGCAGCAGCAACATACAGAGGACTTGGTGGATTGGCTAACCAGGCCATCCTCATCCTCCGAGTCCTCTGCCAGCCAGGTTTCTAGTGCTTTACAGTCCACCTCAGCTGCCAAAGCATCTAATGCAGCCTCCATGTCCACAGCTACTCCTGCCGTAGCCTCGCTATCAAACACAGAGGAATCATCTGAATTGTTTGACTACAATGAGAGTGACATGCTGCTTGAGGATGCGCAGCAAGTACAGTGCTCTGATTCAATCTCTGAGGTTGAGCAAGGGAGTATAATCAACCTAGAGGAAGGGGGTGCCAGTGATGACACACAAATAACTGGCACTCATGTTGCCCCAGCAGCTGCAGCATACTGCCAAATTGGCTCCAGTGACAAGGAGATAGGGGGTGAAGATGACATTGATGATGAGGTCACTGACTCCACCTGGGTGCCAGATCGAACTGAGGAATCAAGTGAGGAGGAGGGGGAGGAGGAGGAGGCACAGCAAACACGAGGCACAACATCCTCTGTGACCAACCGTAGCACTAGCTAGTCCAAGGCATCATATGTCAGAGCTGCTCCGGTGCAGAGCGCTGTTGTCTCAAAGAACACATGCAGGAACTCTGCTGTCTGGGAGTTCTTTAAGAAATGTGCAGCAGACCCCACCGTTGCTATTTGTAATCTATGTCAGAGGAGGCTGAAGCGTGGGATAAACACCGGACACTTGGGTACCACATGCTTGAGGCGACATATGAATAAGTGCCACACATTCCCGTTGGCGCAAAACTTTACGTAGGTCCTCCTCCTCCTCATCTGTCTTTACCCACACTGTATGTCCTGCCATGTCATTGCCTGCAACCTCCACCGACAGGGATGATGCTACAGTAATGGATGTACCAGCAGGTTCTTCCTCACAATGTGACATCATCCCAGTAGCTGAAGATTTACGCAGTCAGATTACGTTGCCGCAGCTGCTGCAGCGAAAGAAAAAATATAGTCCCAACCATCCCCAAGCACAGCGTCTAAATGCCAGCTTAGCAAAATTACTCACATTGCAGCTGCTGCCTTTCCAGCTAGTGGACTCTGTTCCCTTCCATGAATTTGCTGAATGTGCTGTACCACAGTGGCAGGTTCCAAAACGCCATTACTTTTCACGCAAGGCCATTCCAGCACTATACCAGCACGTGGAAGACAATGTTATCCAGTCATTGGGAAAGGCAGTCAACAGCAAGGTGCATGTCACTTTAGACACGTGGTCCAGCAAGCATGGACAGGGTCGTTACATTTCCTTCACGGCACACTGGGTAACTCTGATTGCAGCTGGGAGGGATCCAAGACGGGGCTCTGTGCTGGAGCTTGTTCATCCACCACGCCTCCAGAAAGCTGCTTGAATGAGGTCTGTCTGCTCCACCATGGGCTCCACCATGAAAGGTACAATATTTGGCTGCACTGACGCCTGTGCCAGATTTATATCATTTTATTTTTTTGAACCGCAGGGTCCAACCCTGCACTATTCCACAATACCACAGAGGGGTTACTGTATGATGATACTTGCTGGCCTGGCATTAAAGGCACAATATCTGGGTGCACTGACACCCATTAACAGATAAAAAAACACTTTTCAATATAGGACCACATGGTCCACCCCTGCACTCTTCCACAATACCACAGAGGGGTTAGGCTAGGGTCAGATGAGTGCATTTTCTACGGATTGTACTGACTGACGACAAGGTAGTGGCCACACAGTCCATTTTTTTCACTGACATATTTTTTGACTGATGTAGCAGGGAAAATAAATATCATTGAAAGAACATTCTGTCCGTCAAAAATGCTGGACGTATAAATGCAGTCCGTCTGACCTTGTTGCATCACTCACACACAAAGCTATGCGGACGTGGCGCACTCTGCACGTCCGTTCTAGCAGTATTACGTTCTTGCCTAACCTGCGTCCGTTTGCAGCGTCTGTCAGCCCCCGCACTTCTGTGCGGACGTACTTCGTGTGTGGGGCTCCATTTAACACAATTGTATGCTATCACGGACGTACAGTCATGGCCGAAATTGTTGGCACCCCAGACATTTTTTCAGAAAATCAAGTATTTCTCACAGAAAAGTATTGCAGTAACACATGTTTTGCTATGCACATGTTTATTCCCTTTTGTGTGTATTGGAACAAAACAAAAAAGGGAGGAAAAAAGAAAATTGGACATAATGTCAAACAAAACTCCAAAAATGGGCTGGAGAAAATACTTGGCACCTTTTCAAAATTGTGGATAAATAAGATTGTTTCAATCATGTGATGCTCCTGTAAACTCACCTGGAGCAAGTAACAGGTGTGGGCAATATAAAAATCACACCTGAAAGCCGATAAAAAGGAGAGAAGTTCACTTAGTCTTTGCATTGTGTGTCTGTGTGTGCCACACTAAGCATGGACAGCAGAAAGAGGAGAAGAGAAATGTCTGAGGACTTGAGAACCAAAATTGTGGAAAAATATCAACAATCTCAAGGTTACAAGTCCATCTCCAGATATCTAGATTTAGCCTTTGTCCACAGTGTGCAACATTATCAAGAAGTTTGCAACCCATGGCACTGTAGCTAATCTCTCTGGGCGTGGACGGAAGAGAAAAATTGATGAAAGGTTGCAACGCAGGATAGTCCGGATGGTGGATAAGCTGACCCAAACAAGTTCCAAAGAAATTCAAGCTGTCATGCAGGCTCAGGGAGCATCAGTGTCAGCGCGAACTATCCGTCGACATTTAAATGAAATGAAACGCTATGGCAGGAGACCCAGAAGTTCCCCACTGCTGACAAAAAGACATAAAAAAGCAAGACTACAGTTTGCCAAAATGTACTTGAGTAAGCCAAAATCCTTCTGGGAAAACGTATTGTGGACAGATGAGACCAAGATACCTTTTTGGTAAAGCACAACATTCTACTGTTTACCGAAAACAGAATGAGGCCTACAAAGAAAAGAACACAGTACCTACAGTGAAATATGGTGGAGGTTCAATGATGTTTTGGGGTTGTTTTGCTGACTCTGGCACTGGGTGTCTTGAATGTGTGCAAGACATCATGAAATCTGAGGATTACCTAAGGATTTTGGGTCGCACTGTAGAGCCCAGTGTCAGAAAGCTGGGTTTGCGTCCGAGATCTTGGGTCTTCCAGCAGGATAATGACCCCAAACATATGTCAAAAAGCACCCAGAAATGGATGACATGAAATTATGAAGCAGGAGATCTCACCATTTTATCATCTGTCTGCAGCACATTTACTGACACAAAGGCCATTTCTGCCTGTGTGCTGATAATGCAGACCCCTTGTGACATTGTGCCAGATAAGGGACGCCATCTGGAGTTCACAACCTTTCATCCCAGCAAATTTTCTGTAAAGAATAAACCAATACATGAGACAATAAAAATTAGCAAATTTACATTATTTAAGAATCTTTTCTTGAGGGCCAGAAGGTGGTGACTTTGTGATAGTAAAGTACAGGATGCAACACTTCTCGGTTCTTATGTTGTTATTGGCGTTAGTAAAAGCAGTGTTTGTATAAGAAAGTCCTGCTCTTACAGATGGAATAGTGAAAAAGACTTTTTATTGAAACAACCCAACCGTACCTGGGGGGGGGGCATTTATCTGAGCCACTGATCTGTATTGATTATTAGTATGTGTTGTGACCAAGAACACCATGAGACGCTTGTTTTAGTGCTGGGTCATTGGAATGGTAAGATTGACTGGTATCTCAATTTGTGCCCAACATGTGCCCAGTATGTTTTATAATGAAATAATCAATAAATGAATCATTCTCTTCAATGAAGGCTTTTACCTCCTGCGCTGTGTTTGGATTGGTCATTGTTTCATTGTTTCCCGTTATTTACTCGCTGGCGTGATCGTGCTCTCCAACCAATGGACGATTGTTACTATATTTGCTGGACTAGCGCACCCGCACTGTCACTTTTTGACGTTGTAGCTAGGGTTACAAGGACGGCCATGGGGAGCACAGGGAAAAGCGCTACCCTGCAACATGTATAATTCATATGCTGCCAGAAGGAAATCAAGGCAGGTGACCTGGGATTCCTTTCAATTTCTTACCTGCAGCGTATGGATTCTACATGCTGTGGGGTGACATTTTTCATGCACTGCCCATCAGCATGAATAAACTAGCCCTGAAATTGCACCAAACAGTGAATTTCCCGTACGGTGCAATTCAGGACGAGCAGTTTCGGAGGTTACTGAATAACCTTAGAAGATAAATAATGAATATATAGATAAACGTATCAATGCACATAACACTGAATATCACATGGATTGTGTTCATAATAAACTGATAACTTTCCACTTTCCAGGTCCTGGATCAAAGTCTGCGCGACTTGAAGACTCCGAGAAATAAGGAAACACCGGCACTGGGTATTAAAAACATTGACTGCCTGGAATGTATATTCACTCGTCTCCCTGGATAAATGTAAATAAACACGGAATTACCAGAATTTCAATAATCAAATATTGCAACACATTGTACTTTCTGTCCAGTCAGGAAACTCCAAGCATGATTTATCAAGGAGGAATAAATTATAAATTCTAAGCTTCTACTTCAATTAATTCTCCAACGACATAATCAAATGTAATAAATAAAAATAAACCATGGCTAACTCCCGGCGCGGCTTGTGGAATTCCTCAGGAGCCTCTTCTTAATGAGATACTTATAAAATAAAACCATCTGAGGGGAAACACTTTTAAGATACGTATTGTATCAGGTCTCCATACTCCAACTGGGTCACATCTGTTAATGTCACTCCCTTGCCGGACCCCTGTTCTCCCACCAGAAGTCTTTCATGTCTTCTCCAGCCCTTAGTCAAAGCTTACGAACAGGTACAATGAAAGAGAAGTGATAGGATCACCCAGAAATGAGGCAGCACGCAGACCTTGGGGTAAAACAAACAGAGTTTAATGAAACATATCAGCCAAACATATACAGTGCAAGGAGGGACCTGGAGACCAATGGAAGATGACACCATGGTGTCCCCAGCCATACACCATTTTCATCTCAAGACATAAAACAATAGGGCAACAAGTAACAAATGACATATAAAAACATACAATAAACATATTAACAATAACAATAGTCACACATAACACAGACACCCTGTACTTTAAAGGTACAGGGTGACTTGGACATAGGAGCTGGTCGGGGGACAATATGGCATATTTATCCCACCAGAACCTGCGGTACCACACCTCTCAACAGTAATGCCAGTTATCCCCCAGTTCCAAGTGACTATCATCACACATATATATTATATATAGATATGTTTAATAATTGCCTCAGACCATTAGTGACTGGAGATTCTCACGTAATGTTTAATTAATGAGGACCCTCAGGGGGAGGTACAGAGCGTAACGACCAAAAATTACATACCAGGTTAATGTCAGGGTTTGGGTTTGTGACATCATGACTCACTACTGAAATTCCCAAGATGTGAAGCACAAGGAAACGTCTGCAGTATCAGAAAATCCACCTGCGCTCCAACCAGACCTAATTAAAACTGGTGCTCACTGGCGGGCGCAGCCCGATACATTAGCGTGTGCAGACACTGACGCATGCAGCCCGTTACATTAGCGTGTGCACGCAGCCCGTTACATTAGCGTGTGCAGACACTGGCACGCGCAGCCCGTTACATTAGCATGTGCAGGCACTGGCGCTCGCAGCCCGTTACATTAGCGTGTGCAGACACTGGCGTGCGCAGCCCGTTACATTAGGGTGTGCAGACACTGGCGCGCGCAGCCCGTTACATTAGCGTGTGCAGACACTGGCGCGCGCAGCCCGTTACATTAGCATGTGCAGGCACTGGCACTCGCAGCCCGTTACATTAGCGTGTGCAGACACTGGCATGCGCAGCCTGTTACATTAGGGTGTACAGACACTGGCGTGCGCAGCCCGTTACATTAGTGTGTGCAGACACTGGCATGCGCAGCCCGTTACATTAGCGTGTGCAGACACTGGCACGCGCAGCCCATTACATTAGCGTGTGCAGACACTGGCACGCGCAGCCCGTTACATTAGCGTGTGTAGACACTGGTGCGCGCAACCCGTTACATTAGCGTGTGCAGACACTGGCACGCGCAGCCCGTTACATTAGCGTGTGCAGACACTGGCATGCACAGCCCGTAACATTAGCGTGTGCAGACACTGACATGCGCAGCCCGTTACATTAGCGTGTGCAGACACTGGCACGCGCAGTCCGTTACATTAGCGTGTGCAGACAGTGGTGCGCGCAGCCCGTTACAGTAGCGTGTGCAGACACTGGCATGCACAGCCTGTAACATTAGCATGTGCAGACAGTGGCACGTGCAGCCCGTAACATTAGCGTGTGCAGACACTGGCACGTGCAGCCCGTAACATTAGCGTGTGCAGACACTGGCACGTGCAGCCCGTAACATTAGCGTGTGCAGACACTGGCACGTGCAGCCTGTAACATTAGCGTGTGCAGACACTGGCATGCGCAGCCCGTAACATTAGCGTGTGCAGACACTGGCATGCGCAGCCCATAACATTAGCGTGTGCAGACACTGCCACGCACAGCCTGTTACATTAGTGTGTGCACCCATAGAACAATTATTAAATGAAAACTTGCGTTTGCACAAAAGTCACATTTGGGAAACACTGGTGTAGAACATAACGAGAAATAAAAGGTTGTAATTTGCGCTTATCCCTGTGGCTCCATGCGAAACAAAACAAATAGAAGTTTATAGCTAACAGGGATGTGCACACAGGGTTTTTTTTCATTTCGGTATGTTCGGTTTCTCAAAACGTTTCCGTCCATTTTTGTTTCAGCTCGTTTCGTTACGGCTCGGTGTTTTGTATCGATTTCTTTTCGTGACATCGGGGAATTTCAGTCTTTTGGATCGTCTGCTCTCTTCGTTTCAAAGGGTCCATCCTTGGATTTTCGTTTTGACGTATGGTATTTCGGATGCTCCGATATTTCGGTCGATACGTCAATCCTACCGATTCGTTCCTATGGACGTATTGTTTTTTATGACACATCCTTTTTTTCTTATGAATAAATGTTAAAACAAATCCCCGTTTTTAAGTGTTTATTAAATATTTCTAAAACCATTTATTATTTTCAATTGCAGCAAACAGACATTTATTTTATTTATTTTTTAGGATTATTTTTTCATTTTTTGGGAATTTTTGGGTTAATATTTAGGGTTCTTCCTAATTTATTTTAAATGTATAACGAGGTCTGTTTCTTTCTTTGCACAACACATACAGCTGGATTATCTTCTCACAGTCCGTCCAGCAATGAATGTTGATACAATACATTTTGTCAGAGCAGTACCATATATACAGGGTTATTCAAAGAGATTCGAAAAGTCATCGCACGTTCGGTGACTTTTTGTTCTCTTCAATTCGGTTCCTTTTGCCGATCCCATTTCGGTGACCCTGCGGTGTATTCAGCGAGCACCACAGGGTCCCCGAATTGCAGGGAAAAGCTGCCGCAAACCCGACGAAAACTAACCGCAAAACCCGGCGAATGCACGCCGAAAACCCGCAAAAACATCTGGATTAACCTGCCAAAAACCACGGAAAAAGCTGAGCAGGAGCCGATCACACGCAGCGAAGCCGCCGGAAAAAGCCGAGAAAGCCGAGACCACAGGGTGAAGTGAATAAATTAGAAAAACAGTTTGCATGAATGATTGAAAAGGGAAACGCTGTTTGCAAAGAAACTACTGAGCGAAAATGTCTGAAATTTACACAGGAGGTCCAGGGAATGATAATAAAAAGGGCTGTTACAGAAAAAATAACTAAACTTTAAAAAAAAAAATCGGACTTTTAAAACAAAATAAAAAAAATTAAGAAAAATGCTTAAAATATCCTAAAAAATCTATAAATAAAGAGACTCTTTACTGCAGAATTTTATAATGAATGGTTTATTAGATATTTAATTAAAACGGGAATATTTTTAACATTGAAGCCTATGGGATTCTCCTGAATAAACTTGCCGAATTAAACCACCGAATGGCAGGGCATTAGGGGAACCTTTCACTGCTGGTTTGTGTTCTCTGAATAGCCGAAGCATTGCTTTTTCATGGGGATTCACTGCCCTCGAACAGGCACCGAACAGGCACCGTATGTTCAGGCAATTCGCCAGGATTTGGCGAATTGCCCGCTCTCTGGATAGCCGAATGGCCAGGAAAGGTAACCGAACGCTGATTTTCAGCATTCAGTTACCTTTCTCAAGCAATTCGGATCTCTTTGAATAACCCTGATAGTAACAAGCCTGCCGTTATCCATGGTGCTGATATGAAGAAATAGATCGATAATATGTGTTTCACCATCGGCGACTGTCCATGGTTCTGATCAGAGTCAGAACCATGGACAATCACCGAATTTTCCACTGGAACAAGTGAAAAAAGTGACGGACGATATGAAATTATGAAATCAGCAACGGAACCAAAACGGACTTGAAACGATATGAAAATACGTTGTCCAAAATTAACCGAAATCGCGAATAGAACGAAAATGACTTGCGATTTTACAAATTTCATGTTCATACGAAATAACGATTTTTTTTCGTATCGGGAAATATTTCGTATGGTGTGTATTTTGTTGTAGATCCAAATCGGAACATCGGACGAATCCAAAGCACTGAATCACAATTTCAATCACAATAGATACAGACAGATACATAGATAGATAGATAGATACAGATAGATAGATAGATAGATAGATAGATAGATAGATAGATAGATAGATAGATAGATAGATAGATAGATAGATAGATACAGATAGATACATAGATAGATAGATAGATAGATAGATAGATACAGATAGATAGATAGATAGATAGATACAGATAGATAGATCGATACAGATAGATATAGATCAATACAGATAGATATAGATTGATACAGATAGATAGAGATAGATACATAGATACATAGATAGATAGATAGATAAATAGATACATACATAAAAGATAGATATAGATAGATAGATAGATAGATAGATAGATAGATAGATAGATAGATAGATAGATAGATACAGATAGATAGATAGAGACATAAAGAGAAAAAAATGGGTACTAGACCCGGTGTGAGCGCACTTAACTTGGATAGGAATTTTCAACAGTACCGGGGAATCATGGTTGATGGAACCTAATAGTGAAGAATATAAACAACTCCATGGTGCAATAACGTTTGGATAAATACGTGAAAAAATATTAACAAGGAGATCAATTATATGTACTAAGAACTCACAAGTATGGAGTCCTATAAGGCTCAGATGATATTGCCTTTTGACCACTCTGGGGGGTCACACCCCTTGTAAACGAATCTTCAGAATTCTTCACACTTGAATCAGCGATGGGTTTAACCATAGGTGACTTCTTTAAAGCTTAGAAGAAAGAAGAAACCTCCATTGCGCAGATACCAGCGTTCTTGAAATACAAAAGTAGGTAACAAGTGGGTACTCACGATCTTGAGAGCCTCTTTGGAAAGTGGCTCAGTAAATACACTTGCAAGGGATCGATAAGCAGGTCTCAAGCTGGAACTCTTATGCAGAAAATTGGTAAGACCAATGATAATGAAAAGAAATTTATTCCAAAATGCAATTAATATATAAAAGAGACGCGTTTTGCCTACACAAGCTGTTGGCTTCCTCAGTCTTGTATAATAAGAACGTTCACATACATCCATTAAATAGCCGCTTGAGAACGGCTAATAATTGTCCCCTGCAATTCTCAATCGCATATGCGTTTCAACTCCGATTCCGGCGTGCGTTCCACTGCGTGACTTCCGGTCACGTGACCGGATATCAAGTCCCTTTCCGGTTTTCAATATGCGTTCTAAAAGTTTTCCAATGTGCGTTTCAAAGGATTGTGTCTTCCGAATGTAACTTCCGATTGTTTCATAATGTGTTGGGTCCTCATTTCATATATCCTTTCTTTATATGGCTATAGAGACGCTAAAAAATGATTAACGCTATCTGCAATATAGAGCATATCATAACATAGCATATCATAACACATAAAAAATCCATTATAGCAGCATGCAATCAGTTAATATTTATTAATATGATATCCCTAACTTAATTGTATAATGCTTAACTAAATTGGTGCCATAAAAAGTACAGGTAATTAATAAAACAATTCAAATGAATGGGTCGAATAATCATAATGCTAGACCCGATTGATAAAAAATAATTAGTACAGACAAATAAAAATAAGTGAATTGTTTATAAAAAATACCCAAAAGTTCCTGTCTTCTATTGTCTACCCAAGGTTTATAATGATCGAGAGAATCCTCCTGGACGACCTATAGTCTCTGGAATATGGTCAATTTCTTCTAATATATCAGAATATTTAGACCATCTGTTACAACCCTTAGTTGTTTTAACCCAATCCTATATTAAAGATACTATGGCCATTATCAAAGAATTAGAAAATATAACTTGGGAAGATAATTTCCAATTGGTCACTTGTGATGTAAATTCACTGTATACTATAATCCCACACCACCTAGGATGTGAAGCTGCACAATACTTCCTGAGAGAGATGGGCCATTTTGAGGTAGAGCAAGTGGATTTTGTGATTGAGGGTATTAGACTAATATTGGAAAATAATTACTTTTGGTACGATCATAGATTCTATTTGCAACTGACCAGGAACAGCTATGGGGACCAGGTTTGCCCCAGTTATGCCAATCTGTTCATGGCATACTGGGAGCACCAGATGGTATGGACGGGGCTTTGCTGGGGGCAACACCTGGTCCTATATAAAAGGTACATCGATGATGTTATAATTATCTGGAAAGGAGATAAACATGCTCTAAGAGAATTTGCAGCATACCTTAACGATAATCAATGGGGAATTAAATTAGATTTTAAGATCAGTAATGTAGAGGTGGAGTACCTTGATTTGAATATATATATCGAAGATGGAACTATGAAAACTAGAACGCATTTTAAGGATGTTAATGTCAATAGTTACATCGGTTTGGAAAGTGATCATTTCCCTCCATGGCTTAAAACTGTTCCTAAAGGACAAATGACTCGACTTCGCAGAAACTGCATGGATATTCAGGAATTTCAAAAACAGTCTGATAAACTAATGGATGATTTTGTAGAGAAGGGTTATACGTGGATAGAATTAGAACACACAAGGGAACACATTTATAACTCAGACATAAATATGCTATTAAATTACAAAGTGAAAGATAAAACTGATAGAATTGAACTACCATTTGTTATGGACTATAATAGCAGAAATAGGAATATTAAAAGATATATTCAGAAATATTTGCCAATATTAAAAGAGGATCCTATACTTAGGGATATTCTGCCAATACAACCTCGGATCATATATATAGAGGTGGAGGCAGTCTAAAACAGAAATTAGTTAAAAATCATCTATGGGGCGGAGCCAAGCGGCATGGTGGATGGTCGCATCTTCATTGAGCTCCGTGAGCTACTTATGATTTATGCTGCCTTTTGAGGACCATCCGCCTGCCTAGCTATCATTTTTGTTTCCTCGACCCGGTGAAAGATTGTGGAGTTGGATCGCGGCTGATTTCTGCTCTTTTTGCACCCTGGTGTGCGGTTTTTCAGCTCATTCCCGACCTGCGGCCTAGCTGGCGCGGCTATTGTGGGAGCTTTAGGGGCAGTCCTCGCCTTTCACCTCCCGCTGACTGTGGTCATCCGATGGGGAAGAAATCCTTTAAAAAGATACTCCAGGCTGGAAGTCCCCAGCAACGGGATATACGTACCTCACTGGATGAGGCCCACAGACGTCGCCTAGAGGACGCTGCATTGTTTACTCCGCAGGACTTCAGCTCGGAGGAAGATGATGTCGCTTCAGGCCTGGGAGGTAATTGTGGCCGTCCTGGCACTGCAGGCAGCGGATTGAACCCCCAGCAGCTGCTGCTTCCCCAGAATGCAGATCACCTTCGAGGTGGGGCAGACCAGACTCACCATGTCTCTGCAGGGCCCCAGGAGAGCCCTAGGCCCTTCATGAAAGAGGACGTTCCTCATCTCGTCGAGGAGTTGCAGGCGATCTGGAGGCAAGACCTTCATGGCCTGCGCGGTGAGATGGCAGAACTGCGGGGTACAGTGGAGACGGTTCAGTCCCGAGCCGACAACTTGGAGGCGGCACAGCTGACGGAAAAGGCCCGGGTGGACTCTCTTCAGGCCCATGTAGACCTTCTTTCCAGGGCTCTGGAAACGATGGAGGCTCGTCATCGACGGCGCAACGTCTGGATCCGGGAGGTCCCAGAGACTATCCATCAGGCCTCTATACTGGATTTTGTTAACGGGCCGCCTGTTCTGTCCGAAGACATCGAGCTAAACCTTCTTGTCTCACAAACTTGGATACCATATTTA
The DNA here is from genome assembly GCA_009667805.1 of Leptobrachium leishanense. NCBI lineage: Eukaryota > Metazoa > Chordata > Amphibia > Anura > Megophryidae > Leptobrachium > Leptobrachium leishanense. Next base: position 336,585,821 of record CM019067.1, read on the forward strand.
TTTGATCTCAGATTTATTAAGACAAGCCAGGTGAAACTGTAATACAGTAAAAACAAACTTCATAAACATCACATTGCATGCATAACAGCATTTTCATTACCAGATGATACAGTAAACTTACTTTTTTAGCTCTCTAGGGGTAGATGGCGATGGATGAGAAACACATGCCTTGCTTCAGTAATAACTTTCAGACACAAAATGGTGAATGCTTCACTTCCTGTCAAGATTCTACCCAGCATTCTCTGATTAATGACAACTTCCTTCCTATACATTCACTAATATATATGAAATGGTTTAACAGTCGTACTACCACAAAAGGACACTAGATGGTGCTACACTTCACTATAACTAATGTACCGTACATTACAACTTTACACAAATCTATCACTGATTCTTCTTATTAAAGCATAAACATTATGATAGACAGCACACTCCCCGTCTGACGTCACACGACGTCACTAGCAGAGTCTTCCATAGAAAACAACAGAGCAAGTTCGTTCACTGGTCTTAAGAACACTTTAACCTCATTCTGTTGAAAGGTCCTGACCTCGACCTTACGGACACGATTATTATCTTGCTTGGGAGTACTTTGGTGATCAGACCTAAAGGCCACATGTTCCTTAGCGTCTGACAGTCTTTCATTAGCACAACGTCTCCAGGTTTAAGATTGGGCTTTCCAGTGTGCCACTTTCTCCTCACTTGTAGAGTAGATATACATTGTTCCTTCCACCGGCTCCAGAAGGTATTGGCAAGAACTTGTACCTGTCTCCATTGTCGCTTGTAAAGATCTTTCTCACAAAACTCTCCAGCTGGAGCACCGGCAAGATTAGTCTTTTGCGTGAGCAACATGGCGGGTGTGAGGATCACCGGGTCCTCAGAGTCACTTGAAATTGGTGTCAAAGGTCTGGCATTAATGATAGCTGTAACCTCTGCCATAAAGGTCACTAAACATTCGTGAGTAAGCCTTGCAGTTCCTACTTGCAGGAAGATAGAGTCAAGAATTCTGCGGGCTATGCCTATCATCCTCTCCCAGACACCTCCCATGTGAGAAGAGTGAGGTGGGTTGAAGATCCACGTGCAGTCTTGTTCACTCAAGTATCTTTGTACTGTAAGGACGTCCAAGTTAGAAGGAATTTGAAGTTCTCTTACTGCTCCCACAAAGTTTGAGCCCCTGTCAGAACGAATGAGTCTCACTGGACCCCTGATTGCTATGAAACGTCTCAGAGCATTAATAAAACTTGAAGTGTCCATTGACTCAATAACTTCAATGTGAACCGCTCTGATGGACATGCAAACGAATATAACTGCCCAGCGTTTACTGTTTGAGTGTCCCCTCTTTGTGTACCGGGTGGCGACAGACCAGGGACCGAAAACATCAAGGCCAACATTGGTAAAGGGTGGATCCATGCTAAGTCTGTCAGATGGTAAATTGGCCATTTTTTGTGTCTGCAACCTTCCACGAAGTTTTCTGCAGATGACACACTTGAAGAGGATCCTACTCACACATCTCTTAGCTCCAACTACCCATAGTCCAGCAGCTCTTACAGCTCCTTCAGTAAACAGTCGACCCTGGTGTTTAGTTTGGTCATGGTAGTGCTGAATGAGTAAGTAGGCAATATGATGGTGACCGGGAATCACTAACGGATGTTTCTCTGAGAGTTCTAACTCGCTTTCTCTCAAACGGCCTCCTACTCTCAACATGGCATTTTCATCAAGAATTGGATCAAGTTTCTTTAAACTACTGTCTTTAGGAACAGGTTTCTGGTTGAGAATACAATTAATTTCTTTAGCAAAGACCTCTCTTTGTACAACAGATATTAACCAATTTTTAGATTGTTCTAGGTCAGTCGCTGAGTAGCCGTTTTTGCAGTGGTGCCAACCTCTGCAATTGTCTGTAGTCAGTGGTTTTTGTTTATAGGACTGAGCTATGTGGTTCAGGCAAGTAATAGCTCTAACTAATGACCTCCAGGTGGAAAACCTATTGAAACGGTGAGTTTTAAGCTGGTTAAGAGAAGTTGTTGTAACTGCAGTAGATACCTGAGGGCGAATTTCCTGATCCTTGTCTGCATCTATTAACTCGAATGTGGCGGGGTCTTTAATGTTACAGTCGGTACTGCGTAGAAAGGTGGGACCTGTGAACCACGAAGTACTCTCAAGGCGGCTGGCTGCTACAGATCTGGTCGCTAGGTCTGCAGGATTACGGTCTGTGGGCACGAAATGCCATTGCTCTGGGAGGGTAGACCTCCTTATCCTCAATACTCTGTTATTGACATAGACGTAGAAACATCTAATTTCATTATGGATGTAACCCAAAACTATTTTGCTGCCTGTATAAAACTCAGCTTTTTGAATTTCTACGTTTATCTCTGTTGCAATTAGTTCAGCTAGCTCTGTAGCTAAGACTGCAGCACAAAGCTCCAGCCTGGGTATGGTGTGCTCGGGAAGTGGTGCAAGTTTGGCTTTCCCCATTACAAACCCTATGTGGCATTGTCCTTTATTGTCTATGGTTTTCAGGTAAGCTACAGCAGCAACTGCCTTAACGGAAGCATCCGAAAACACACAAAGTTTTTGCGTATGATAGTCCTCAGATGACAGAGGGACATATGGGCGTGGGATGTTAAGGTTAGATAAAACTGTCAGTGAGTCCTTCCACTCTGTCCATAGGTTCTTCTTGTCAGTGGGGAGAGGGTGGTCCCAATCTAACGACTCACAGGTCAAGTCTCTCAGTAGTGCCTTACCCTGGATAGTGATAGGTGTTGCAAAACCTAAAGGATCGTACAGGCTATTTATGGTAGACAGGACGCCTCTACGGGTAAAGGGGTTTTCCTCTGTGTTTACTTGAAAGGTAAAGGTGTCAGATTTTAAGTCCCATAGCAAACCAAGACTGCGTTGCATGGGAAGTGAGTCTGTGCCTAGATCTAAGTCCTTTAACTCGTTAGAACGATCTTCGACAGGAAAGGCCTCCAAGACTTCTCTACTGTTGGAAGCAATCTTGTGAAGTTTTAAGTTGGAACAGGCAAGCATTGCCTGAGTCCTTTTGAGGAGACTGATAGCGGCTTCATTTGTAGGCAGTGATTTCAAGCAGTCGTCTACGTAGAAATCTCTGTCTACAAATTGTCTGACATCTGACCCATACTCTGACTCGCCTACGCTAGCAGAGTGTCTGAGGCCATATATAGCAACAGCAGGGGAAGGACTGTTGCCAAATATGTGTACCCTCATACGGTATTCTGTGATGTCTCCAGAAGGGTTGTTGTCCTTGAACCAGAGAAATCTCAGAAAGTTACGGTGTTCTTCTTTAACAAGAAAGCAGTAGAACATTTGTTGTATGTCTGCCATGAACGCAACTGAATCTTTGCGAAAGCGAAGAAGCACCCCTAACAGTCTGTTGTTAAGGTCAGGGCCCGAGAGAAGGACATCATTTAGAGAGACACCCTCATGCTTGGCGCTAGAATCGAACACCACTCTAATCTGCCCTGGCTTCTTAGGGTGGTAAACCCCGAATATGGGTAAGTACCAGCATTCTTCTGTGTCTTTGAGGTCTGGGGTTATCTCAGCATGACCGTTCTGGAATATTTTCTCCATGAAGGAAAAGAAATGTTCACTCATCTCTGGTTTCCTTTGGAGATTGTGTCTTAGGGACGAGAGGCGTTTATGTGCTAGTTCTCGGTTGTCAGGCAAACGTCGTCTTTGAGGTCTAAAGGGAAGAGGTGCAACCCAGCTATTAGTCACATCTTTCTCTATACTCTTTTCCATAAGTTCTAAGAAGAGTCTATCCTCTATGGACATTGCTACCTGGTCATCTTCCTTTGTCCTCTTAAACACTGTGCTTCCTAAGTCATTTTGGTCGTCGTCGTAGGTGTTGTTGTGTGGTAGCTCTTTTATGAGGATGTGATTCTGACAGGGTTGGAGAAGAGAAGGACGACCATTCTCGAAGGTACTAGTGAGCAGGTTATTAACAGATGCCGGTTTGTGAGCACCCCTCTAGGCAAACATCACCTATAATGACCCACCCGAGGTCTAGTTTTTGGGCATATGGGGTGTTTTGGGAACCGTTTATCAGTTTTCTAACTTTATGGACTTGCAAGATATCTCTCCCAAGAAGTATGATTATCTGAGCCTGATCGTCTAGTTCTGGTATGAGATGTGCTATGTGCTTTAAGTGAGTGTGGTGAGCTGCTGCGTCTGGTGTGGGAATCTCTGACCTGTTGTCTGGCATATGGTTGCACTCTATTATGGTCGGTAAGGGTAGGCATGTCTTACCATCCATAGATTCAATTTGTAGCCCGTCAGCTCTTCTCCCCGCCGTTTCCACTGAACCTGCACACGTTCTAAGGGAGTAAGGGCTGCTCGGGCTTTTAAGGTTTAGAATGTCAAAAAACACAGATCTCGCTAGTGACCTATTACTCTGATCATCCAAAATGACGTAGAGCTTGACCGCTTTGTCTCTGCGTCCTTTTGGGTAAACTCTCACAGGACAGATTTTGGAGCAGGATCTGCCGCCTGTAGTTCCTTTGCAGACTTCAGTACACTGTGAAGTGATTGCCATGGCGTCTGTACTAGAGTCTTTGGCTTCCCTGCCTTGCTCTGTGTCACCATGCACAGGTGGGAGGGTACTTGGAGTAGGCCTTGGGTGTAGAGCTGTGTTGTGCTCTGTGTTGCCACACTCTGTACACTTGACACTGACCTTGCAGTCCTTGGCGAAGTGCGTAGATGAAGAGCAGCACTTGAAACAAATGTTGTTCTCCTTGAGGAAAGCTTTGCGCTCCTGGATAGTCTTTGTCCTGAAGGCTCTGCATTTCTGTAGAGGATGTGGCATCTTATGTAGAGGGCAGAACTTTGTAGGGTCGCTGTCTCGATCCTCTAGTTGAGACTCTGTAAACCTTTGGGAAGAAATGTTAGTTTTGTGCACGGCTACTGGAGCTCTGGGTTGTTTGGGACCAAAGGAAGTGGAATAAGACACTGGAAAAATGAAACTGGGATCATCTTTCATTCTTGCTTGTCTGTCTACAAAGTCTACAAACTCACTAAAGGGTGGAAAAGGCACATTGTGATCTCGTTTGTAGTTACAGCCATGAGTGATCCATCTTTCGTGTAACTCTTAAGGAAGCTTTTGTGCTAAGGAGTGAATCCCTCTGGCAGAGTCAAGATAAGAAAGGCCAGGTAAGTCTCCTTCTGCTTTAGCCACTCGTAACTCCATACACAGATCACTGAATTCTCTGAGCCTTTGATAACCTCTGCTGGGCATTTTTGGGAAGTCTTCTATCCTTTTAAACAGTGTATTCTCTATAGCTTCTGGTGAACCATAACACCTATCCAGTCTGTCCCATATGTTTGTAAGGCCTATCTCAGGGTGATTTATGTTAATGTCTCTGATCCTTATGGCCTGTTCAGCAGACTCATTGCCGAGCCACTTTACTAGGAGGTCTATCTGTTCCCTGCAGGATAGATCTAGACCATGAATAGCACTCTGGAAAGAGGATCGCCACGCCCTGTAGTGTTGAGGGCGATCACTAAATTTGACAAGACCTTGGGTAACTAACTCACGTTTCGCAAGGAATTTTGCAAAGTCTATAGTAGCCTGATTGTGATTGGGGTAGGTTGCTGGTGTATTTTGGTGCGGTGTATAGGCATACCTGATAGAAGTCTCCTCTTTAGGTGTGTTGGGCTCACACCTGCTCAAGATTGGCATTTCATACAGACTCGTTGCATACACCTTTGGAGTGAAGACAGGTGTTTGGTAGTTGTATGAAGGCTGGGTACCTTGTGGAATAGAAGGTCTGGTTGGGACGGGAAAGTCTGGCACTCTGTCGGACCTTTCTTGCTTGTCGCACTGGGTTCCGAGGTCGTCTCGTCTTTGCTTTATCTGTTGTGACTCACCGCCGTCCTGATTGGTTTCTTTTTGTGGGATGCTGCTTGGGTTATAGTGCTGGTGGACATATTCTGAGGTTCGTTGCGTTGCATCTTGACTGTCTTCCTCTAAACTCGGCATGCTTCTACATTCCTTTGACTCAATGTAGACAGCTGCTTCTAATGCTTCTGCTTCTGCAATGGCAACGGCAACATCTCGGTCCACTGCCAGCCTCTCCATGTTAGCTTCTAAGATAGCTTGCTGTAATTTCAGGGATGTCTCCTGCTTTTTCATCTGTACCTCTTGGTCTGCGAATGCGACCCTGGCTCTTGCTGCTTCCGTTTTCGAACGGGCTATGGCTGCTGCATTTGTGACAAATGACTTGGATGAGCTTGCTTGTGATCTTGTTTTGATTGAAGATGTCTCACTGTGAGGCATGGCTGCGGGGAAGAAACTGTCTTGCTGTATAGAGACCGCTCGTGACGACGCTGCGCGCCTCTGTGTAGCTTGGCTGCTTGCTTCGCCTGCCGCAGGTATGTTTCTTTAAAGTTTCTGACTGTATGGATGCTGTGTAGCCCCGGGCTGTACAGACTTCGCAGTCAGCTTATCTTCCTCTCGGAGGTCGGCTCAAAAATTTCACTGTTCTGTCCGAAGACATCGAGCTAAACCTTCTTGTCTCACAAACTTGGATACCATATTTATTTGATCTCAGATTTATTAAGACAAGCCAGGTGAAACTGTAATACAGTAAAAACAAACTTCATAAACATCACATTGCATGCATAACAGCATTTTCATTACCAGATGATACAGTAAACTTACTTTTTTAGCTCTCTAGGGGTAGATGGCGATGGATGAGAAACACATGCCTTGCTTCAGTAATAACTTTCAGACACAAAATGGTGAATGCTTCACTTCCTGTCAAGATTCTACCCAGCATTCTCTGATTAATGACAACTTCCTTCCTATACATTCACTAATATATATGAAATGGTTTAACAGCCGTACTACCACAAAAGGACACTAGATGGTGCTACACTTCACTATAACTAATGTACCGTACATTACAACGTTACACAAATCTATCACTGATTCTTCTTATTAAAGCATAAACATTATGATAGACAGCACACCGCCCGTCATCTTCTTCGGCTCCCTCCAGAGGTGCCTGCGGTATTTGTCTCTGCAGTCTGCCTTCGCAAGCCCGCGACTGCCCCGGCGGGGGCTCCGAGGGATATACTTGCGGTTGCCCGGGAGGTGGCTGTGAAGTCGCGTTTGATGTCCCTACCTGAAGCACGGTCTCCTTTTCGATTTGACACAGCACTCCTTTCCCTATATAATGATCTGCCTTTTCTTACTCTTGTGGCAAGGCGACGATTTCGTGGGGTCGCTGCGCAGTTGCGGGCGGAGAAGGTGCGCTACTGCTGGGGAGTGTCCGGTTCTATACTTATCTCTCATGGCAACACTATCCACTCCGCAACATCCCCAGAGGAAGCGTGGGCCTTGTTCCCGGCCCTCGGGCTTGTCGCCTCCGTTCCAGAGAATCCAGGCCTGGCCGTTCCTACAGATCCCGGCTGAATAATTACCATGTTCTGTTTTTTCCAGCTTGCGTGGCTACTGGACACTGTTGGAGAGGTTTGGCCGCACAGTCTTTTTCTCTATGTTGGATGACTTTCTTCTACGCTTTCAGAAACTTTTGTTCCCGGACTTTCTCACCTTTTAAGTTTTAGGTGTTTTTATGCCACTGTTGGGGACATTGTAATTTTTTCTTTTCCCACCTCCTCCCCTCCCCTTTTTTTTTTTTAATCATTTAGGTGGTAGAACATTGGGTTTGATCTAGGCGAGCCGCTCGCGTGGATACCATGGCCCTGTCTATCTTGTCTGGCCCTAGATCACCCGGCCAAGTGGCCCCTTCCATGGCCTCTGGCTCCCCTTTTTATTTTGGGCACCAGAGCGAGCCTGGAATGTCACATTAAATATGGCAGTTCTCCACCTCCCCTATTTTTCTTTTGTATATTTTGGTTTCCCTTTTTTTTTTGTTTCCCTGAAGTCCCTGTGCTGACCCTGCTTCCCTTTTTCTTTCTTTTGGGAAACATGTTTGAGTCAAACCCCCCTCTTTCTCCCCCTTCCCCTTATTATTCAGAGTTTTCAGTGGCCCTATTGTATTTTTCAGCGAATTTCTGTATTCTGACATACTACTTTTTGTGGATATCTCTTTTAACGTCTTCTTTTGATGGGCTAATGATTTCTCTCTCATATGTTATTTTGTACCTTTGGAAAAATTGAAAATAAAGAATAATAAAAAAAAAATCATCAATGGGAACAGAAGGCACAGACAAATTGGTTTGGACTCACATCTGGATTTTATGGTTGCGGAGACTGTATCAGTTGTAGAAAATCACATATTAAGAAAAGACAAATTACTACATTCTGTGTCGGTCAAAACAACTATAAAATTAGAGATAAATTAACCGGCTTCTCGAAATACCTTATTTACGGACTACGATGCCCTTGTAATAAATATTATGTAGGTAAAACCACACGAGCATTACAGGTCCAGGTAAATGAGCACATTAATAATATTAATAGAAGTTACGAAAAACATTGTGTCTCCAATCATTTCAAACTTAAACATAATAATAATCCAATAGGTTTAGAATTCTTCGGTATTGAGAAAATAACCAAAAAAAAAAAAAATTGGAGAGGAGAAGATCTTGATTTGAAATTGGCAAAAATTGAAATGAAATGGATTTATAAGTTAAACACCCTTGACCCAAATGGCTTAAACGCCGATTTTGAGATTTGTCACTTTCTATAATTTTTATTAATTTTTTATAAATTTTTTATAAAGTTCAATTTCTACTCTTCTAAAGGAACTTTTTATAAACAATTCACTTATTTTTAATTGTCTGTACTAATTATTTTTTATCAATCGGGTCTAGCATTATGATTATTCGACCCATTCATTTGAATTGTTTTATTCATTACCTGTACTTTTTATGGCACTAATTTACTTAAGCATTATACAATTAAATTAGGGATATCATATTAATAAATATTAACTGATTGCATGCTGCTATAATGGGTTTTTTATGTGTTATGATATGCTATGTTATGATATGCTCTATATTGCAGATAGCATTAATCATTTTTTATGCGATTGGGTCGGTTTTTAGCGTCTCTATAGCCATATAAAGAAAGGATATATGAAATGAGGACACGACACATTATGAAACAATCGGAAGTTACATTCGGAAGACACAATCCTTTGGAACGCACATTGGAAAACTTTTAGAACGCATATTGAAAACCGGAAAGGGACTTGATATCCGGTCACGTGACCGGAAGTCACGCAGTGGAACGCGCGCCGGAATCGGAGTTGAAACGCATATGTGATTGAGAATTGCAGGTGACAATTATTACCCGTTCTCAAGCGGCTATTTAATGGATGTATGTGAACGTTCTTATTATACAAGACTGAGGAAGCCAACAGCTTGTGTAGGCAAAACGCGTCTCTTTTATATATTACTTGCATTTTGGAAAAAATTTCTTTTCATTATCATTGATCTTACCAATTTTCTGCATAAGAGTTCCAGCTTGAGACCTGCTTATCGATCCCTTGCAAGTGTATTTACTGAGCCACTTTCCAAAGAGGCTCTCAAGATCGTGAGTACCCACTTGTTACCTACTTTTATGTTTCAAGAACGCTGGTATCTGCGCAATGGAGGTTTCTTCTTTCTTCTAAGCTTTAAAGAAGTCACCTATGGTTAAACTTATCGCTGATTCAAGTGTGTAGAATTCTGAAGAATCGTTTACAAGGGGTGTGACCCCCCAGAGTGGTCAAAAGGCAATATCATCTGAGCCTTATAGGACTCCATACTTGTGAGTTCTTAGTACATATAATTGATCTCCTTGTTAATATTTTTTCACGGATTTATACAAACGTTATTGCACCATGGAGTTGTTTATATTCTTCACTATTAGGTTCCATCAACCATGATTCCCCTACCAGGATTATCCAGTGTACTGTTGAAAATTCCTATCCAAGTTAAGTGCGCTCACACCGGGTCTAGTACCCATTTTTTTCTCTCTCTGATTTAATCTGTAGGGTATACATAGGTGATTTGAGCTGCA